>WNWK01033162.1:0-21365 GCA_009830355.1 Cherax destructor | reverse complement strand
TCCTCTAGTGTCGTCAGGGTTTTCCCCTTTAAACCCTTTTCTTCGTGGGACAACCCCTTAGCTCTGGGACTAGTCTTGTTGCAAACCTTTGCATTTTTCCAATTTTTGGGTATTGCCCGGGTGGGGGTTTCCCAAACTGGTGCTGCATAATCCAGTAGGGGCCCTGACTTATATGGTATACAAGTCTTGAATGATTCCTTAGTGAGGTTTTGGGAACGCTATTCTTTGGTTTTGCCAGCCGCCGTATGCTGCGGCAGTTATCTGATTGATGTGTGCCTCAGGAGATGGGGCTCTTATTTCTCACCCCAAGATTTTTTTCTTTGAGGGGGGTTTTTGCAGTCTTTTCCCCCTAACTATACTCTGTCTGCGGCCCTTCTTTGTCCTTCCCCGATATTCATGACTTTACATTTGGCAGGGTTAAATTCAAAGGAGCCAGTTACTGGACCAGGTTTTAAAGCCTGCCCCAGGTCTCTTTTAACCCTCCCTGATCCTCGACTGATTTGATTCTTCTCATTAACTTCACATCATCTGCAAACAGGGACACTTCTGAGTTTTCCCTTCCCTTATGTCATTCACATATCCCAAAAAACAGTACAGGTCCTGGACGACCCTTGTGGAACTCCACTCGTCCGGTCCCATTCGGGCATCTCGTCACGTACCCATGACTCGTTTTTCCCCTGAAATATTCTCTGATCAATTGCAGTGCTTTTTCCTGTTACGTGTGCCGGGTCCCCAGTTTTTTGCATTAATCTCTTGGGGGAACTGTGCCCAACGCCTTCTTGCAGTCCAAAAAAATGAGCCCTTCCCCCCTCTCTCTGTGTCTTCTTCTGTTACCTTGTCATAAAACTCCAGTAGGTTTGTGACACAGGATTTTCCTTCCTGAAACCATGCTGGTTGTCGTTTATAAGCTTGTGTCTTTCTAGGTGCTCCACCACTCTCCTCCTGATGATCTTCTCCATGACTTTGCATCTATACACGTCATTGACACAGGTCTGTAGTTTAATGCCTCGTGTCTGTCTCCTTTCTTAAAAATTGGGACTACATTTGCCATCTTCCACGCCTCAGGTAGTTGCCCAGTTTCAATGGATGTGTTGAAGATTTGTGATAGTGGCACACACAACATCTCTGCTCCCTCTCTAAGGACCCACGGAGAAATGTTGTCCGGTCCCACCGCTTTTGAGGTATCGAGTTCACATAGCAGCTTCTTCACCTCCTCCTCGGTTGTGTGTATTTCATCCAGCACTTGTTGGTATACCTCCCTATTCTGAATTCCTGGAGTCCTTCCTGTCTCCTGTGTAAATACTTCTTTAAATCTCATGTTGAGCTCCTCACATACCTCTTGGTCATTTCTTGTGAAGTCCCGTGTGTATGTTGTGTGTGTGTGTGTGTGTGTGTGCGTGTGTGTCTGTGTGTGTGTGTGTGTATATGTGTTTGTGTGTGTTTTGTGTGTGTGTGTGCGTGTACGCAACTAGTAGTACTCACCTAGTTTTAGTTGCAGGGGTCGAGTCACAGCTCCTGGCCCCGCCTCTTCACTGGATGCTACTAGGTCACTCTTCCTGCTCCAGGAGCTTTTTCATACCTCATTAAAGCTATGAATGGATCCTGCCTCCACTACATCACTTCCCAAACTATTCCACTTCCTGACTACTCTGTGACTGAAGAAATACTTCCTAACATCCCTGTGATTCATCTGAGTCTTCACCTTCCAATTGTGACCCCTTGTTGCTGTGTCCCATCTCTGGAACATTCTATCTGTCCACCTTGTCAATTCATCTCAGTATTCTGTATGTCGTTATCATATCCCCCTCTATCCCTCCTGTCCTACAGTTTCGTCAGGTCGATATCCCTTAACCACTCCTCGTAGAAAATACCCCTTAGCTCGGGACTTGTCTTGTTGCAAACCTTTGCACTTTTTCTAATTTCCTTACGTGCTTGGCTAGATGTGGGTTAAAAACTGCATACTCCAATATAAGCCTAACGTACACAGTGTACAGGTCCTGAACGATTCCTTACTGAGATGTCGGAATGCTGTTCTTAGGTTTGCTAGGCGCCCGTATGCTGCAACAGTTATTTGGTTGATGTGCGCCTCAGGAAATGTGCCTGGTTTGTGTGCTCGAGCGCATGTACTCACCTACTTATACTCACCTAATTGTGGTTGCAGGGGTCGAGACTCAGCTCCTGGCCCCGCCTCTTCGCTGTCCGCTACTGGGTCTCTGCTCTCTCTGCTCCATAAGCTTTATCATACCTTGTCTTAAAACTATGTATGGTTCCTGCCTCCACTATATCTTTCTCTAGACTATTCCACTTCCTGACTACTCTGTGGCTGAAGAAATGCTTCCTAACATCCCTTTGACTCATCTGAGTCTTCAGCTTCCAGTTGTGTCCCCTTGTTTCTGTGTTCCCTTTCTGGAACATCCTGTCACTGTCTACCTTGTCAATTTCCCGCAGTATTTTGTATGTCGTTATCATGTCTCCTCTGACCCTTCTTTCCTCCAGTGTTGTTAGTCCTATTTCCCTCAACCTTTCTTCATAGGACAGACCCCTGAGTTGTGGAACTAACCTTGTCGCAAACCTTTGCACTTTCTCTAGTTTCTTTACGTGCTTGACCAGGTGTGGGTTCCAGACTGGTGCTGCATATTCTAGTATGGGCCTGACGTACACGGTGTACAGTGTCTTGAACGATTCCTTGTTAAGGTAACGGAACGCTAATATTAGGTTTGCCAGTCGCCCATATGCTGCCGCAGTTATCTGGTTGATGTGTGCCTCCGGAGATGTGCTTGGCGTTATACTCACCCCAAGGTCTTTCTCCTTTGCGGAGGTTGTGTGTGTGTATGTGTGTGTACGCGCATAAGAACTTAATAAAGAAGGAACACTGCAGCAAGCCTACTGGCCCATGCGATGCAAGTCCAGTTCACTCACGGGCTTAAACCAATGCCTTAAGGTAGTCAGGTCAGGTCCCATTCCATAAGGAAGGAGCACGGCAACTGACCTAGTATACCAGGCTGGTCAGGTCCAACTCACACCCACCCACACCCACTCATTTATTTATCTAACCTATTTTTAAAACTACACAACTTCTTAGCGTCTATGACGGTACTCAGGAGTTTGTTCCACTCATCCACAACTCTATTACCAAACCAGTGCTTTCCTATATCCTTCCTGAATCTGATTTTTTTCAACTTAAATCCATTCTTGCGTGTCCTGTCTAGGCTAGATATTTTTAGCATGCTATTTACATCCTCTTTATTCATTCCTGTTTTCTAGAGAGTGCAGATTCAGGGCCCTCAGTCTATCCTCATATGGAAGATTTCTGATACATGGGATCAACTTTGTCATCCTCCTTTGTACGTTTTCCAGTGCATTTATATCCATTCTGTAATAGGGTGACCAGAACTGTGCAGCATAATCTAAATGAGGCATAACCAAAAGATATATAGAGTTGAAGAACAACCTGAGGACTTCTATTATTTATACTTCTTGATATGAAGCCAAGGATTCTGTTAGCTTTATCGCGAACACTTATGCACTGTTGTCTTGGTTTCAGATTATTGCTTACCAGAACTTCTAAGTCCTTTTCGCAATCAGTAATATTAAGATCTACATTATTTAATTTATATGTGGCATGGTTATTGTCCTGTCCAACATTTAGAACTTTGCATTTGTCTATATTAAACTGCATCTGCCACTTCTCCGACCACTGCATCAGTCTATTCAAATCATCCTGGAGTGCTCTAATGTCCTCATTAGAATGATTGGACGGCCTATTTTGGTGTCATCAGCAAATTTGCTTATATCGTTATTTATTCCCTCATCTATGTCGTTTATGTAAATTGTGAACAACAAGGGGCCCAACACTGACCCCTGTGGAACACCGCTTGTGACGTGCCCCCATTCTGATTTCTCCTTATTTATGCAAACTCTCTGCTGCCTATTTCTCAAACATGCCTCTACCCAGGAAAATTTTTTCTCCTATTCCATGTGCCTTAAGTTTCCTCAATAGCCTCTGATGTGGAACTCAATCGAAATCCTTACTGAAGTCCATATACACAATATCATATTCAATGCCATGATCTATCTCCTTAAATGCCTTAGTGAAAAAAAGGTCGTAAATTCGTAAGACAGGAACGCCCATTTGTAAAACCGTGTTGAGATTCATTAATCAATTTATGCCTTTCAAGATGGCTACAAATTGCCTCGGCAATTATTGATTCCATAAATTTTCCCACTATGGAGGTAAGGCTTATTGGTCTATAGTTCGAAGCTAAGGACCTGTCACCTGCCTTGTAAATAGGTATTACATTTGCCATTTTCCACTTGTCTGGCACTATGCCAGTTTGTAGTGATATATTGAAAAGATTAGCAAAAGGTATGCTAAGTTCCTCTTTACATTCCTTTAAAACTCTCGCAAACAGTTCATCAGGGCCTGCGGATTTGTTAGCTTTTAATTTCTCTATTTGTCTGAGGACCATGTCACTTGTTACCCCATTAGTGCATAGTTTATTATCTTCCTGTTCTACATAATTTATTATTTCTGGAATTTCGCTAGTATCTTCCTGAGTAAAAACTGAGAGGAAGTAAGTGTTGAAAAGTTCACACATACCCTTATCACTGTCCGTGATCTGACCTGAGTTACTCTTAAGTGGGCCTATCTTGTCCCTAATCTTACTTCTGTATTCCTGAAAGAACCCTTTTGGGTTAGTCTTTGAATCCTTTGCGACTTTAGCCTCATAATCCCTCTTTGCTTTTCTTATTCTTGTTTTAATTTCTCTCTTTAATTTAATATATTGATTTCTTAACTGTTCTTCCCCTCTTTTGATACGCCTATATGTGTCTCTCTTTTGACCAATTAGATGTTTTAATCTATTGTTTATCCACTTAGGATCGTTTTTGTTAGATCTAATTTCTCTACTCGGAACAAAAGTTGTCTGGGCAGCTAGAACTATGCTCTGAAAGACGTCATATTGGCAATCAACACCACCTACCTGACCCATAGTCAGGTCATCCCAATTTAGCCCACCCAGGTAATTTCTCAGCCCCATGAAGTCGGCCAACTGGAAATCTGGGACAAAGACTCGATTGTAGTTATATGGAATTTCACGATATATTGAAACTAAGTGATGTGTGTGTGTGTGTGCGCACATGTGTGTGTGTGCGAAATGTGTGTGTGTGTAGTCGTATGTGAATGTATGTGTGGGCGTGCATGGGCGTGTGAGTGTGCGTGGGCGGCCATGACGGGCCGTCAGTCACAGCGGTGCTGCCACCTGCATCATCATTAGGGAAACTACCTTCGTAAATATTATATGATTTATCAAGAAGAAGAAGAAATATTGAAGGCTACAATAATAATTATAACAAAAACACCAACAACAGCAAATAATAACAATAATAATAATAATAATAATAATAATAATAATAATAATAATAATAATAATAATAATAATAATATTAATATTAATAATAACAATAATAATACAAGTTTATCAACAAAAGCAACAACAACGATAAAAAGAAGACAAAATAACAACCAACAGCAACAAGTAAAGCAACAGCACCAACAGAACATAAACAAACACATAACAACAACAACAACAACATCCGTGATGAATCGAAGAAAATACTAACTATTCCAGTTGATTATCATTGGTTCATCATTCCTGATGATTATAATTGCAACAATCAGCACCGAAACAAGCACTCGTTCAACAATCAACACCGAAACAAGGACTCGTGCAACAATCAACACTGAAACAAGCACTCGTTCAACAATCAACACTGAAACAAGCACTCGTGCAACAATCAACACTGAAACAAGCACTCGTTCAACAATCAACACTGAAACAAGCACTCGTGCAACAATCAACACTGAAACAAGCACTCGTTCAACAATCAACACTGAAACAAGCACTCGTGCAACAATCAACACTGAAACAAGGACTCGTACAGCAACAATCAACACTGAAACAAGTACTCGTGCAACAATCAACACTGAAACAAGGACTCGTTCAACAATCAACACTGAAACAAGGACTCGTGCAACAATCAACAATGAAACAAGGACTCGTGCAACAATCAGCACTGAAACAAGAACTCGTGCAACAATCAACACTGAAACAACAACTCTTGCAACAATCAGCCCGGAAACAAGGACTCTTGCAACAATCAACACTGAAACAAGGACTCTTGCAACAATCAACACTGAAACAAGGACTCTTGCAACAATCAACACTGAAACAAGGACTCGTGCAGCAACAATCAACACTGAAACAAGTACTCGTGCAACAATCAACACTGAAACAAGCACTCGTTCAACAATCAACACTGAAACAAGCACTCGTGCAACAATCAACACTGAAACAAGCACTCGTGCAACAATCAACACTGAAAAAAGGACTCGTGCAACAATCAACACTGAAAAAGACTCTTGCAACAATCAACACTGAAACAAGGACTCGTGCAACAATCAACATTGAAACAAGGACTCTTGCAACAATCAACACGAAACGCTGCAACAATATAAACAGCTGCAAAATACACTGAAAAGCTCAAAATAACCAACAAGACTTCAACAATCAACACTGAACAAGACTGCAACAATCAACATGAAACAAGACTGCAACAATCAACACTGAAACAAGACTCTGCAAAATCAACACGAAACAAGACTTGCAACAATCAACATGAAAAAGGACCGCAATCACACTGAAACAAGGACTCTGCAACAATCAACATGAAAAAGATCGTGCATCAACACTGAAACAAGATCGTGCAACAATCAACACTGAAACAAGACTCTGCAACAATCAACCGAAACAAGACTCTGCAACAATCAACCTGAAAAAGGACTCTTGCAAAATCAACACTAAACAAGGACTCTGCAACAATCAACACTGAAACAAGGACTCTGCAACAATCAACACTGAAACAAGGACTGTCAACAATCAACACTGAAACAAGACTCTTCAACAATCAACCGAAACAAGACTCTGCAACAATCAACCTGAAACAAGACTCTGAAAATCAACACGAAAAAGCTCTGCAACAATCAACACTGAAACAAGACTCTGCAACAATCAACACTGAAACAAGGACTTTCAACAATCAACACTGAAACAAGACTGTCAACAATCAACACTGAAACAAGACTGTCAACAATCAACACTGAAACAAGACTGTCAACAATCAACATGAAACAAGGACTCTGCAACAATCAACACTGAAACAAGACTCGTGCAACAATCAACACTGAAACAAGGACTCTGCAACAATCAACACGAAACAAGAACATCTAAAATCAACCTGAAACAAGGACTCTCAAATCAACACGAAACAAGGTCTTGCAACAATCAACACTGAAACAAGGACTCTTGAACAATCAAACTGAAACAAGATGTGCAACAATCAACACTGAAACAAGACTCTCAACAATCAACTGAAACAAGACTCTCAACAATCAACACTGAAACAAGACTCTGCAAAATCAACACTGAAACAAGACCTGAAAAAACCTGAAACAAACCTGAAAATCAACACTGAAACAAGACTTGCAACAATAACTGAAACAAGGACTCTGCAAAATCAACACGAAACAAGACTCTGCAACAATAACCTGAAACAAGGACTCTTGCAAAATCAACACTGAAACAAGCTCAACAACAACACGAAACAAGACTCGTGCAACAATCAACACTGAAACAAGACTGTTCAACAATCAACACTGAAACAAGCACTCGTGCAACAATCAACACGAAACAAGACTCGTGCAACAATCAACACTGAAACAAGACTCTCACAACAATCAACACTGAAACAAGACTCTGCAACAATCAGCCCGAAACAAGACTTGCAACAATCAACACTGAAACAAGGACTCTGAACAATCAACACTGAAACAAGGACTCGTGCAACAATCAACACTGAAACAAGACTCAAAAACCTGCAACAAATCAACACTGAAACAAGACTCTTGCAAAACAACACGAAACAAGACCTGAAACAATCAATCAACACTGAAACAAGGACTCTTGCAACAATCAACACTGAAACAAGGACTCTTGCAACAATCAACACTGAAACAAGGACTCTTGCAACAATCAACACTGAAACAAGGACTCGTGCAGCAACAATCAACACTGAAACAAGTACTCGTGCAACAATCAACACTGAAACAAGCACTCGTTCAACAATCAACACCGAAACAAGACTCTTGCAACAATCAACCCTGAAACAAGGACTCTTGCAAAAGTCAACACTGAAACAAGTGCTCTTGCAACAATCAACACTGAAACAAGAACTCTTGCAACAATCAACACTGAAACAAGGACTTGTTCAACAATCAACACTGAAACAAGCACTCGTGCAACAATCAACACTGAAACAAGCACTCGTGCAACAATCAACACTGAAACAAGGACTCGTGCAACAATCAACACTGAAACAAGGACTCTTGCAACAATCAACACTGAAACAAGGACTCGTGCAACAATCAACACTGAAACAAGCACTTGTTCAACAATCAACACTGAAACAAGCACTCGTTCAACAATCAACACTAAAACAAGCACTCGTGCAACAATCAACACTGAAACAAGCATTCGTGCAACAATTAACACTGAAACAAGCACTCTTGCAACAATCAACACTGAAACTCCTTTATCTTGCACATATCCAAAGCAAAATACACTTATTGATATCTGTGACTCCTTTTAATTTACACATGACTGTAAATAAAATTCTGAATACAAGTATAGCTTCATAATTCTTAAGCTAGTCATAAGTTTGCCTAAGACTCTCCAATATAGAAACTGTATCATGCCAATACGACACCATTTCTATTAATAGATAAACTAATTGTTAAGTTTTTAAATATTTTGAACTTCCTCAATTTTGTAAATTTAGTTATTCACTACTATTACCTAACCTTAATACCAGTATAATTATTGTGTCAAAATAGAGTAAGATCTAGTATAGGTCTGCCTGAAATGCCTAGTCATACCTAGGCATACTAGTGGCCTTCTTGTAATAAGTATTTTATAATATGAACTAATACAATTAATTACGTAAACCCCACTTTGTAATATTATCAGAAATAAAGAATTTGAATTTGTAAACAAGCCCTAGTGCAGCTATTAAGAGTTAAACTAGGATATCTTTTTACAACACCAGCAGCAGCAATAGGGTGGAGCTGGACCAGCAGTGAACATGACAACAACACCAGGGTGGAGCTGGACCAGCAGTGAACATGACAACACCACAAGGGTGGAGCTGGACCAGAACTGAACATGACAACACCACCAGGGTGGAGCTGGACCAGCAGTGAACATGACAACACTAGGGTGGAGCTGGACCAGAACTGAACATGACAACACTAGGGTGGAGCTGGACCAGCAGTGAACATGACAACACCACAAGGGTGGAGCTGGACCAGCATTGAACATGACAACACTAGGGTGGAGCTGGACCAGCAGTGAACATGACAACACCACCAGGGTGGAGCTGGACCAGCAGTGAACATGACAACACTAGGGTGGAGCTGGACCAGCAGTGAACATGACAACACCACCAGGGTGGAGCTGGACCAGCAGTGATCATGACAACACCAACAGGGTGGAGCTGGACCAGCAGTGAACATGACAACACCAGGGTGGAGCTGGACCAGCAGTGAACATGACAACACCAGGGTGGAGCTGGACCAGCAGTGAACATGACAACACCAGGGTGGAGCTGGACCAGCAGTGAACATGACAACACTAGGGTGGAGCTGGACCAGCAGTGAACATGACAACAACACCAGGGTGGAGCTGGACCAGCAGTGAACATGACAACACCACCAGGGTGGAGCTGGACCAGCAGTGAACATGACAACACCACCAGGGTGGAGCTGGACCAGAAGTGAACATGACAACACTACCAGGGTGGAGCTGGACCAGCAGTGAACATGACAACACCACCAGGGTGGAGCTGGACCAGCAGTGAACATGACAACACACCAGGGTGGAGCTGGACCAGCAGTGAACATGACAACACCACCAGGGTGGAGCTGGACCAGCAGTGAACATGACAACACCACCAGGGTGGAGCTAGACCAGCAGTGAACATGACATCACCACCAGGGTGGAGCTGGACCAGCAGTGAACATGACAACACCACCAGGGTGGAGCTGGACCAGCAGTGAACATGACAACAACACCAGGGTGGAGCTGGACCAGAAGTGAACATGACAACACTAGGGTGGAGCTGGACCAGCAGTGAACATGACAACACCACCAGGGTGGAGCTGGACCAGCAGTGAACATGACAACACTAGGGTGGAGCTGGACCAGCAGTGAACATGACAACACCACCAGGGTGGAGCTGGACCCGCAGTGAACATGACAACACCACCAAGGTGGAGCTGGACCAGCAGTGAACATGACAACAACACCAAGGTGGAGCTGGACCAGAAGTGAACATGACAACACTAGGGTGGAGCTGGACCAGCAGTGAACATGACAACATCACAAGGGTGGAGCTGGACCAGAAGTGAACATGACAACACCACCAGGCCAGGGTGGATCCGGACCAGCAGTGAACATGACAACACTAGGGTGGAGCTGGACCAGCAGTGAACATGACAACACCAGGGTGGAGGTGGACCAGCAGTGAATATGACAACACCACCAGGGTGGAGCTGGACCAGCATTGAACATGACAACACCACCAGAATGGAGCTGGACCAGCAGTGAACATGACAACACTAGGGTGGAGCTGGATCAGCAGTGAACATGACAACAACACCAGGGTGGAGCTGGACCAGCAGTGAACATGACAACACCACCAAGGTGGAGCTGGACCAGCAGTGAACATGACAACAACACCAGGGTGGAGCTGGACCAGCAGTGAACATGACAACAACACCAGGGTGGAGCTGGACCAGCAGTGAACATGACAACACTAGGGTGGAGCTGGACCAGCAGTGAACATGACAACAACACCAAGGTGGAGCTGGACCAGCAGTGAACATGACAATAACACCAGGGTGAAGCTGGACCGGCAGTGAACATGACAACAACACTAGGGTGGAGCTGGACCAGCAGTGAACATGACAACAACACTAGGGTGAAGCTGGACCAGCAGTGAACATGACAACAACACTAGGGTGGAGCTGGACCAGCAGTGAACATGACAACAACACTAGGGTGAAGCTGGACCAGCAGTGAACATGACAACACCACCAGGGTGGAGCTGGACCAGCAGTGAACATGACAACAACACTAGGGTGGAGCTGGACCAGCAGTGAACATGACAACAACACTAGGGTGAAGCTGGACCAGCAGTGAACATGACAACAACACTAGGGTGGAGCTGGACCAGCAGTGAACATGACAACAACACTAGGGTGAAGCTGGACCAGCAGTGAACATGACAACACCACCAGGGTGGAGCTGGACCAGCAGTGAACATGACAACAACACCAGGGTGGAGCTGGACCAGCAGTGAACATGACAACAACACTAGGGTGGAGCTGGACCAGCAGTGAACATGACAACAACACCAGGGTGGAGCTGGACCAGCAGTGAACATGACAACACTAGGGTGGAGCTGGACCAGCAGTGAACATGACAACAACACCAGGGTGAAGCTGGACCAGCAGTGAACATGACAACAACACTAGGGTGGAGCTGGACCAGCAGTGAACATGACAACAACACCAGGGTGGAGCTGGACCAGCAGTGAACATGACAACACTAGGGTGGAGCTGGACCAGCAGTTAACATGACAACAACACCAGGGTGGAGCTGGACCAGAAGTTAACATGACAACAACACCAGGGTGGAGCTGGACCAGCAGTTAACATGACAACAACACCAGGGTGGAGCTGGACCAGCAGTTAACATGACAACAACATGTAATAATATTGGTAGAATTACCGACAATATGTTAAGTAAAAGGACACAAATGCAACTAATGTGACATTTTATTGTGGCAACGTTTCGCTCTCCAGGAGCTTTTTCAAGCCGTTTCAAGCTCCTGGAGAGCGAAACGGTAACGGCTTGAAAAAGCTCCTGGAGAGCGAAACGTTGCCACAATAAAATGTCACATTAGTTGCATTTGTGTCCTTTTACTTAACATGACAACAACACCAGGGGGGAGCTGGACCAGCAGTTAACATGACAACAAGACCAGGGTGAAGCTGGACCAGCAGTTAACATGACAACACCACCAGGGTGGAGCTGGACCAGCAGTTAACATGACAACAAGACCAGGGTGGAGCTGGACCAGCAGTTAACATGACAACAACACCAGGGTGGAGCTGGACCAGCAGTTAACATGACAACAACACCAGGGTGGAGCTGGACCAGCAGTGAACATGACAACAACACCAGGGTGGAGCTGGACCAGTAGTTAACATGACAACAACACCAGGGTGGAGCTGGACCAACAGTTAACATGACATCAACACCAGGGTGGAGCTGGACCAGCAGTTAACATGACAACACCACCAGGGATAAGCTGGACCAACAGTTAACATGACAACACCAGACTGACGGACCAGTGGAGCAGTGATGTTGTTCCAGTCTATTCAGGTGCTCACCACTTGAGGATCATGTTGGACCACTCACACATGACGATGGACCACATGAATTTCACCCCCACCGTGGCCTGCAGCGCCACCACTAGAGGGAAGTAGAGAGTGAAGGCGAGGCCGGGATCACCTGCGTCAGATACTTGCATGAAGAACAACCCGCTCCTTGGGAACCTGGAAAAAAATTAAATACACATCAGTGCGTGGTGATGTTCAGGGTAGGTTAATGGACGTTGAAAGCCTAACTACTTCACGAGGATTATTATGGCCACATTTATCCCGTTCACCTCCAGTCAAGGATATCTTAAGCGTTAAGACAGGGATTAAAGTCAGTGCTCGTACACTCAGAAGATATACACCTCTCAGTGTACATATATAGCTGTTACCTAGAGAGTAAGCTGTCTGATACGTCCTGGGTTCCCACATTGCTTCTGGAGAGCTTCAAAATCCCCACATCTTAAATTACCATAAACTGTATATTTTGTAATCGTCTGTAGTGTCCTCGACAAAGCTGTAATATTAAATAAATCCTTACCACACAAATAATAAAATGTGGAGCGGTGGATGAAAATATTCACACGCTGTCAAAAAGAAAATTTATGCATTTTCCTTGGAGTTGCTATTTTATTGACTTCTCTGAAGCTGTGAGACCTTGTAAGACTTGCACCACAGGAAGAACCACTGTATACATACACAGTGAATCATTGAGAACTTGTAAGACTTGCACCACAGGAAGAACCACTGTATACATACACAGTGAAACATTGAGAACTTGTAAGACTTGCAGCACAGGAAGAACCACTGTATACATACACAGTGAAACATTGAGAACTTGTAAGACTTGCACCACAGGAAGAACCACTGTACACATACACAGTGAAACATTGAGAACTTGTAAGACTTGCACCACAGGAAGAACCACTGTACACATACACAGTGAATCATTGAGAACTTGTAAGACTTGCACCACAGGAAGAACCACTGTATACATACACAGTGAAACATTGAGAACTTGTAAGACTTGCACCACAGGAAGAACCACTGTATACATACACAGTGAAACATTGAGAACTTGTAAGACTTGCACCACAGGAAGAACCACTGTATACATACACAGTGAAACATTGAGAACTTGTAAGACTTGCACCACAGGAAGAACCACTGTACACATACACAGTGAAACATTGAGAACTTGTAAGACTTGCACCACAGGAAGAACCACTGTATACATACACACACGCAAGCCCGCAGGTTGAGAAATGTTGAATAAACAAAAGAACAAAAAACCTTCTAACTGGTAAGCAATTCGGTTTTAGTTCCGCAAATTCATATATGTTCAGTGTAATAAAGTAACACCTGGCCACGGAAATGGTTCAAGAAAGAAATAGGTAGTATATATTTATACAGAGCAGGGGTTCTCGACCAGAGGGAAATTTTCCCCCTTGGGGGAATTTTAGGGTGTTTCAGGGAGAACTGTAGATTATATACAATCTGTAGAATTGTAATTTGTTTTTAATTTAATCTGTGACATTCAATAAAGTTTACTGATAAACATTTCCCTATTTATCTGACTTATTCTTGTTTTTTTATTAACAGAATTTGGAGCCCATTATGAGTGTCAGAAAAAGAGGGAACGATGATTCATTTATTCAATATGGCTTCACATCCATCATCACCAATGGAGAATAAAGGCCTCAAAATGCCAGTTGTAGCAAAGATTTGTCAAATGATTCTATGAAACCAGCAAAGTGGAAGCAACATTTGTAAAATGTTCATCCTGAACACAAGGACGAGGACAAAAAAGTTTTTTTGAACCTCATGGGAATGCTCTCAGAGATGAAGCTGGAGTCAACAAAGGTATTCCAAGAAACGAACCAAAAGGTTATTGAAGTTTCTTGTGTGGCACTGGACACAGCAAACCAGAAGAAACAACATGCAACTGGGGAAACTTTGATTAAAACTGCTCTCTCAAAATGATGGAAATTGTGCTGGGAAATAGACTGGAGGGAAAACTTGCAGAAGTTTCACTATCATACAGTACTGTTCAAAGGAGGATCAGCGACATGACCATTGACATCAAGGATCAAGTAATAAAGGATTTCAACTCTGCAGTATTTAGTTTATTTTCATTTCGACTTGATGAATTGACTGACGTGGCATCGTGTTCCCAGTTGCTGGTTTTTGCAGGTTCACTCGGGTTCATTTAAAGAGGAGTTTCTTTTATTTTCCTCTTGAAACAACTACCAAGGTCTCAGATATTTTGGAAAAAGTTTCATCTCTCTTTGAATCAGAAAATCTTTGGGTACTGTGAAGATGGATCACTAGCCATGTTGGGAACAAAGTCTGAATTTCAAGTTTGTGTGAAAAACTGATCTCCCAAAGTGAAAGACATTGATTGTATGATCCATCGTCAGGCACTGACCTCATGAACACTTCCATCTCCACTAGGGAACTTGAATTGTTTGGATCAAACAATTCAAATTGTGAGTTTTGTCAAACGAGGAGCTCTCAACTCACAACTTTCCAGGCTGTTACGTCTTGACATAGATGCAGGCCATCATTTACATCTTTCCCACACAAATGTTCAATGATTTTCAAGAGAAAATTTAACTGAGTGAGAATTTGAGCTTAGAGATGAGCTCAAAATATTTTTTTGTGTTCAGGGTAAGATGGAATATTTTGCCTGGCTGGATGATGAGGAATAGATCATATGCGCCTTGTCTATTTGGTTGACATATTTGAGCAGTTGAATAAACTGAATCTTCAGATGCAAGGAAGGAATACAAACATCATAAAATTCATGGATTCCTTGCAAGCTTTCATGAGCATGCTGGAAAACTGGAAAAGAAAGATCAAGATCAAAAATGTTGCAATGTTTGAGAAACTCATAAATTCTTGTTGCTGGTGGTGAAGACCAAGTGCTTCCAGAATTTGCAAAAAAAAATGAAATTTTGCAGAATTTGACTGCACTGGAAAATGAATTCAGCAGCTATTTTCCTGAACTCAGTGATGAGGAGTTGAGTTAGTGCGAAATCCTTATAAATTGTCAATTGAAAAAGTTCCTGATGAATGTCAAGATGAATTTCTGGAGAGATGTGTTCCATCAGAAATCAAGCACAGAATTTTGGCCCCTGATAGGCGATTCCTTCCCAAAAGTGGCAGAAAAAGCTATCCATACATTGCTTCCATTTGTGCCGACATACACCGGTGAATCAGGCTTTTCAACTCTGTTGCAAATAAAAACGCAGCACCGAAGTAGACTGGAGGTTGAAAATGAAGAGCGCTGTGCCCCTTGCAACACGTCTCCTTGCAACACGTCTCCTTGCAACACGTCTCCTTGCAACACGTCTCCTTGCAACACGTCTCCTTGCAACACGTCTCCTTGCAACACGTCTCCTTGCAACACGTCTCCTTGCAACACGTCTCCTTGCAACACGTCTCCGCGTTCCCAAGGACTGGCGGAGGAAACACACTGACAGGTTCCTCACTGAGTGGAATCTTCATCAGAATAAAATAAATTACAATACCCTGGCATTCTATTGAAGTTTTTGTTTATTGAAGTTTGCTTCAGTAACTTTAATCTCTTAAGTAATTAGTTATGAATATAATAAAATGCTTTTGTTTAACTTTTAAAATCCATCACCATTTTCTGTTGCTATTAAATTGATAAAACTCTACCATAAAAATAATCCAAGTAAATGAGTGTACTGATATAGAAAAAAATAATAAAAGATTTTCAATATTATATGCATATTATTTGGAATGCACCTTTCAAGTCAGACAACCTCGGGACGGACACAGGACATTATGACAGATGGTGGAAAGGTTAAGGGGACAAAAAAAGTTGAGAACCACTGGTTTGGAAACCGGAAAATATAGGTGGAATATAAGACTAACTGTTGTACTGGATGAGATATTTTATTGTTTGAGAATATGAACAGTTACAAAACAAAAAAATCTCGTGGGAAAAGATTTTTTTATTTTATATAAGTCCGTCCAGCAGTGTCGCTGAGAACATCGCTCCAGCCAAAACACTAGGTCTATCTCGCCCTCACCAGACGGAGGATCAAGCCTCCCCACTTCTGGCGCTGAATGAGCCACACGGTTTGGCGCTTAACATGAATTATTTATTTTTTTAATCTCGTGGGAAGATATCACCAGGGGGGTGCCACAAGGATCAGTACTTGCTCCAGTAATGTTGCTATAACATTGTAGAATCGAACTAATGAACTCCGAAAAGGAAGCAATGTCTAGACTCGGCTTGTTGCCCCCAATAATGTTTTTTTTTTCTAAGTTTAATCAACAATTTGCCATTACTAATAAAAAAATATAAGAATATGATTGCAAATGATACAGAAATCTTAGCTAAAATAAACAATGACAATTACTGTAAATTTCTACACGATGACTTTGATAAACTGAGCACAAGGAGGGATGTCTGATGGAATATAATGTAGATAAATGACATGCATAGCAAGGGAAAGAAAGCGAAACTGAACCACATGAGGAATAAAGAGTGTGATCAAATGTTGAAGGTGTCATATATAGAGACAATGACCTACGTTGTTAACCAAAAGTGTCACTAAAAGATTTTGTTAACATAATTGTGAGAAACTTAAATGTTACATTGTCGAATTATAAAACAGTTTTCAATTATATGAATGTTGAAATTATAAAAAAAAGTATAAAAATTAAAAAAAAATCCGAAGAGCTACGAAATATTTACCAAAATTAAAAAAAAAAAGTGATAGAGGAGTGAAAACCCTGGCTGGGAGATAACCACGAGTGAGGTCACTAAACTACATGATAACCACGAGTGAGGTCACTAAACTACATGATAACCACGAGTGAGGTCACTAAACTACATAATAACCACGAGTGAGGTCACTACACTACATGATAACCACGAGTGAGGTCACTAAACTACATAATAACCACGAGTGAGGTCACTACACAACATGATAACCACGAGTGAGGTCACTAAACTACATAATAACCACGAGTGAGGTCACTAAACTACATAATAACCACGAGTGAGGTCACTACACTACATGATAACCACGAGTGAGATCACTACACTACATGATAACCACGAGTGAGGTCACTAAACTACATGATAACCACGAGTGAGGTCACTAAACTACATGATAACCACGAGTGAGGTCAATACACTACATGAAAACCACGAGTGAGGTCACTACACTACATGATAACCACGAGTGAGGTCACTAAACTACATAATAACCACGAGTGAGGTCACTACACAACATGATAACCATGAGTGAGATCACTACACTACATAATAACCACGAGTGAGGTCACTACACAACATGATAACCATGAGTGAGATCACTACACTACATAATAACCTCGAGTGAGGTCACTACACAACATGATAACCACGAGTGAGGTCACTACACAACATGATAACCACAAGTGAGGTCACTACACTACATGATAACCACGAGTGAGGTCACTACACTATATGATAACAACGAGTGAGGTCACTACACTACATAATAACCTCGAGTGAGGTCACTACACAACATGATAACCACGAGTGAGGTCACTACACAACATGATAACCACGAGTGAGGTCACTACACTACATGATAACCACGAGTGAGGTCACTACACTACATGATAACAACGAGTGAGGTCACTACACAGCATGATAACCACGAGTGAGGTCACTACACTACATGATAACCACGGGTGAATTCACTACACTACATTATAACCACGAGTGAGGTCACTACACTACATGATAACCACGAGTGAGGTCACTACGAGTGAGGTCACTACACAACATGATAACCACGAGTGAGGTCACTACACAACATGATAACCATGAGTGAGGTCACTACACAACATCATAACCACGAGTGAGGTCACTACACTACATGATAACCACGAGTGAGGTCACTACACTACATGCTAACCATGAGTGAGGTCACTACACAACATGATAACCATGAGTGAGGTCACTACACAACATGATAACCACGAGTGAGGTCACTACACTACATGATAACCACGAGTGAGGTCACTACACTACATGATAACCATGAGTGAGGTCACTACACAACATGATAACCATGAGTGAGGTCACTACACAACATGATAACCACGAGTGAGGTCACTACACAACATGATAACCACGAGTGAGGTCATTACACTACATGATAACCACGGGTGAATTCACTACATTACATGATAACCACGAGTGAGGTCACTACACTACATGATAACCACGAGTGAGGTCACTACACAACATGATAACCACGAGTGAGGTCACTACACTACATGATAACCACGAGTGAGGTCACTACACTACATGATAACCACGAGTGAGGTCACTACACATGATAACTACGAGTGAGGTCACTACACAACATGATAACCACGAGTGAGGTCACTACACAACATGATAACCACGAGTGAGGTCACTACACTACATGATAACCACGAGTGATGTCACTACACTACATGATAACCATGAGTGAGGTCACTACACTACATGATAACCACGAGTGAGGTCACTACACTACATGATAACCACGAGTGAGGTCACTACACAACATGATAACCACGAGTGAGGTCACTACACTACATGATAACCACGAGTGATGTCACTACACTACATGATAACCATGAGTGAGGTCACTACACTACATGATAACCACGAGTGAGGTCACTACACTACATGATAACCACGAGTGATGTCACTACACTACATGATAACCATGAGTGAGGTCACTACACTACATGATAACCACGAGTGAGGTCACTACACTACATGATAACCACGAGTGAGGTCACTACACTACATGAAAGAATAGACAAAGGCGATGTCTTAGTGCCAACAACAAGATAACAAGAAGAAGTCACACTTGTATATGGAAGAAAAAGTGGAGCCGACGTGAGACTAATATATGTTTATATATATATATATATATATATTATTCCACATTCCTAAAGCAGCTCGCCCATATGCAGCAGGGAAATTCACAGACCTTCTTAAGCAGGTGAATGGAGGGTCCACCAATTTAGAAGCCCGAGGCACCATTAAAGCATGGCGCAACCTGCTCCTGTTTGGCATTGTTTGTCTTGCAGTTCCTGAAGTGGTTAGCAAACTGCTAATCACTTCAGTTATCAAGTCGGTGCGCAACTACCCAAGAACAGATAATTGTGTCCCTCTGCCCCACCATCGCAGGAATCACAGAGGTAGACCCAAGAAAAATTCCACTGAAAACGAGAAAATTTGCGCACAGGTTAGCAAAAAAAATCGAAGAAGGCAACACAGTGGGAGCAATCAGAATAATTACAAGTGACGACACTGTAGCTCCCAAAGATGAGACCACAGCTCAAGCACTAAGAGACAAGCATCCGACAAGGGACACCATAGCTATCAACAACAACCCTGAGGGAGACCCCATCACTGAACAATTAATTTTACCAGAATCAGAAGTCTATAAGGCGATAGTGTCATTTCCAGCAGGATCTGCAGGAGGTTACACTGGAATTCGACCACAACACCTCAAATAGTTAGTAAATCCAGTACTCGGCGCATCTGCATCAATACTCCTCACCGAATTAACAACTTTTGTCAACAACTGCCTGGCTGGGCGAATCCCAGAAGAAATTAAACCTTTCTTTTTTGGAGCCTCATTATGCGCTTTGAAGAAGAAGGATGGGGGAATCAGACCCATTGCTGTTGGTAACACCCTTCGCTGTCTAGTTGCCAAAGCAGCAGTAAGAAACATTCGCCTAGAAGCTGCCAGTTTACTCCAGCCACACCAACTGGGCTTTGGGGTCTCTCAAGGCAGTGAAGCCGCAGCTCATGCGGCAAGGGCCTACATCAGAGACCTACCAGAAGACAAGGCCATAGTCAAACTTGACTTTAGAAATGCCTTTAATATGGTGAAGAGAGATGTGGTCTTGCCAGCCGTTCGGGATCGGTTCCCCAGTCTCTTTCCCTTCATTTCAGCTGGCTATAGCAAACCCTCGACTCTTTTGTTTGGGGAACATGAAATTCCCTCATCTGAGGGTGTTCAGCAGGGTGATCCACTCGCTCCACTTCTCTTCTGTTTGGCAGTAAGAGAACTAACTTCCAGCCTACGTAGCGAGCTCAACATCTGGTACCTAGATGATGGCACTCTGGCGGGTACTGAGGAGTCCCTGTTAGAGGACCTACAACGGGTGAAGACACAGGGAGAAGCCTTAGGACTCATCCTCAATCCCTCAAAGTGTGAAATCATCACATCAAATCAGGAAATAATTAATGCGGTGCGAACAATCCTCCCAGAAGTCACTCCTACCACTCCATCCAACAGTACCCTCCTGGGAGCACCGCTGGGTCACCAGGCCATCGACACACTCCTCAAGGACAAAGTGAATGACCTGAAAAGAATGGAGGAGAGAATAAGTGATCTTGATGCCCATGATGCCCTGTATCTCCTCACAAGGTGTCTTACTATGCCAAGACTCACTTACTTCTTGAGGTGTGCACCCTCTTTTGACAACACAACACTTAACGAGTATGACGCACACCTGAGATCAACCTTTAAGAAGGCACTGAATCTGTCACTAGATGATCGGCAATGGGAGCAGTCAACCCTCCCAGTGCGACTAGGAGGCATAGGGGTGCGCAAAGCAAAGCAGGTAGCTTTACCTGCATTTCTGTCATCGTGTTTGGCCTCCTGTGGATTAGTCAAGAAGATTGTCCCCGAACGCTTGAGAGGTGTGGTGGGAGCTCAGGACCCCAGGTTCATTGAAGCAGCCGAGCGATGAGACATCTTGG
>WNWK01033161.1:0-21367 GCA_009830355.1 Cherax destructor | reverse complement strand
TTATTCAAGTCTCCTTGATCACCTCCTTTGGATCGGGGTGACCCTCACTATTTTGAGAATTGATGGGAAGGTAGAGGCTTCAATGGCTTTGTTGAAGAGTGTTGCAATAATAGGTGACAGTACATGAGAAGCTTTTTTGTACATAAATGGTGGTAAGCTGTTTATGTCTCCTGCCTTGTTTTTAAGGATGTTGATGATGAGCGAGACTTCTATTGGGTTGGTTGGAGCTAAGATAGTGTATTTGGATAGGTGTTGGTGAGGTAGTCTGATGGACAGGTGTTCGAGCTTGGGATTTTACTCTCTAGATTCTTTCCTATGGTGGAGAAGAAAACATTAAGTTTGTTTGCTGTCTCAGTTGGTGAGAGTAGGGGTTCATCTGATTTTGTTAATTTGATGGTTTTGTTCTTGGATATCTTTTTATTTCCTAGAATTTCAAATAGGGTTTTCCAGGTCTTTTTCATATCACCTTTTATGTTATGTAGTCTGTTCTCATAATACAATTTTTTTGACCTTCTTATCAGGCTGGTAAGGTTTGACGAGTAGTGTTTGGATTGTTCTCTGGTTATTAGACCCCTTTTGTACTGTTTTTCATATTGGTGCCTTTTGTTAATGGATTTAAGGATTCTGGGTGTTAGCCAGGGTCTGTTAAGTATCCTAGCTGTGATCTGTTTAGTTTTTTAGGGCAATGTTTGTTATAGATGTAGTGTTTTTTTTTTAAGGAAATTCTTGATGCATTCATTAGTATCTGAATATGTTTCTAACTCATTATGCCAGTCGATGTTAATCATAGCTGTTATAAAGTTATTTACAGCTGACTCGTTATGTAGTCTGAAGGTAACTTTAGTAGTGTCTTGGGCAATTTACCTAGGTTGGTTATGAGAAAGGTAGGGTAGTGGTCTGTGGTGTTGTCTGTGATTATGCCTGATTTTAAAAGGGATATAGTGTTAGTCCAAATATGGTCTAATAAGGATATACTGGTCTCAGAGATTCTTGTGATATTGTTAGTAGCAACAAACAGTTGCTCATAGTGTTTGTAAATTCAGTTACTTTTGGGTCCTGGTCATGTAGGAGATTTATGTTGAAATCTCCTGTGAGCAGCAAATGATCTTTGTTCATGTGTGCATCAGTTATCAGGTTTCCTAATTTTTCACTAAAATAGTGAATGTTTGACTGTGGTAATCTGTAGATGTTTATCATAGGAAATGTGAGTGAGCAGTTTTGTTGAGCCTTGAGAGAGTTGATGTTGTGGAAGTACAAGTAGTGGATAGATGATACCTGAAGAATTCCATCAAATACCATATTAATACTTGTTCATGGAAGTTTTTCACAGTGCTATACTTTTTTTACGAATTTTATCTCTGCTTTTTTTCTTAACACTGCATTCTCTGTTATTTTGTTCTATATACAAAATCTAGCATATGTCTCTTGTGCAGTATTTTTTTAACACACTGATCATATTCATCATTCATTCAATCATTGTGTTGCTAGAAGTGTGTTGACAATACAGTTCAGATGACTCTACAAACTGCAACATCCTCACTCGTCCTTCTGAGTGAAGTCACTGCACTTCCCACCCACCTCCGGAAGCCAAGTTTAGCTACCTGCTTTCCCTAAAACCCTTCATAAATGTTATCTAGCTCACATTTCAACAGCATGTTAAATCATAAAAACCACATGTCTCCACTAATGCCAATTTAACGCCCTCACACAAGCCAGTTGAATGTCCCTAGTACTCAAAACCTCCTCTACCCCTTCCTCCAACCCTTCCTGGGATGATCCTTACTCCTTCCTTCCTCCACCCCAGATTTTTTTTTTAACACTGGCTGCCTCCTACTGAGGTAGGGTCACCTAGAAAAGAAGAAAAATTTTCACCATCACTCGCTCTATCACTGTCTTACCAGAGGTGTGCTGACATTATTGCTCAGATGTTTCCCTCAAACTACAATAGTGAAAGTGTTTCTTCTTTGTTTTGGGGTGAACCTTGTTGGGAGACAGCCGGTGTGTTAAAAACTATCTCGGGTGGAAGGAGAAACAAGTCATCCAGACTTACAAACCCTCTTAGCAATCCTGTTCTATTCCAGTCTTTCTAAATATCAAAGCTATTATTTTTTTGGAGTAACCCCACACTATCTTTAATCACTACACACCAGATTCTCTTCATAATATTCAAGACACACAGTGCTCTCAAACATGACATCTCCTTTGCCTTCAGTCTCCTCCTAGATGCATCATTTAAATCTCATGCCTCACACCCATATAAGTGTTAATACAGTTATACTCTTAGTAGTCTCCCTTTTTGCATCCATAGATAACTTTCTTTCCACAGATGCCCCAAGACACCACTTACGTCTCCCTTGTCTATCCTGTGGGTCACCTTATCTTTCATAGATCCATCTGCCCACATGTCCACTTTCAAATCTCTGAATAGTTTTACATTCACTTTTTCCATACTTACACTTAGGTCATACTACACATGCATGTACAAGCATATATACACTAACCCCTCTGGGTTTTTCTTCTATTTTTTCTTCCAAGTTCTTGTTTATTTCTGCTTATCTCCAGGGGTAAGTGGAACAGAATTCTTCCTCCGTAAGCTATGCGTGTCGTAAGAGGTGACTAAATGCTGGGAGCAATAGGCTAGTAACCCCTTCTCCTGTATAAATTACTAAAAACAAGATAAGGAAAAACTTTATAAAATTGGGATGTTTGAATGTGCGTGGATGTAGTGCGGATGATAAGAAAGAGATGATTGCTAATGTTATGAATGAAAAGAAGTTGGATGTCCTAGCCCTAAGTGAAACAAAGCTGAAACGGGTAGGCGAGTTTCAGTGGGGAGAAATAAATGGGATTAAGTCAGGAGTATCTAAGAGAGTTAGAGCTAAGGAA
Organism: Cherax destructor; assembly: GCA_009830355.1. Classification (NCBI taxonomy): domain Eukaryota; kingdom Metazoa; phylum Arthropoda; class Malacostraca; order Decapoda; family Parastacidae; genus Cherax; species Cherax destructor. The sequence continues at coordinate 18,481 of WNWK01033161.1, read as the reverse complement.
TGGGTAATAATGTTGAAGGATCAGTTATGGAGAGAGAAGAGGGAATATAAATGTATAAATTCAATGATTATGTGGATTAAAATAAGGGTCGGATGTGAAAAGTGGGTCATAATAAGTGTGTATACACCTGGAGAAGAGAGGAGTTTAGAGGAGAGAGAGAGAGAGAGAGAGAGAGAGAGAGAGAGAGAGAGAGAGAGATTTTGGGAGATGTTAAGCGAGTGTGTAGGAACTTTTGAGCCAAGTGAGAGAGTAATTGTGGTAGGGGACCTAAATGCTAAAGTAGGAGAAGCATTTAGAGAGGGTGTGGTAGGTAAGTTTGGGGTACCAGGTGTAAATGATAATGGGGAGCATGATTGAACTTTGTATAGAAAGGGGTATGGTTATAGGTAACACATACAGTGGTACCTCGAGTTACGATGGTCCCCAAAATCGCCCTTTTATGTAAGTTTATTTTTTTAAATGCTTTTGTAAGTATATTTTTGGGGGTGTAAAAGGACTAGTCTATTTTACATTATTCCTTATGGGGATAGATTCGTTTGGTAATGGCACTTGAACAGCATTCTCGAACGAAAAAATATCGTAACTCGAGGTACCACTGTATTTTAAGAAAAAGAGGATAAATAAGTATACAAGATATGATGTAGGGCAAAATGACAGTAGTTTATTGGATTACATATTGGTAGATAAAAGACTGTTGAGTAGAGTTCAGGATGTACATGTTTATAGAGGGGCCACAGATATATCAGATCACTTTTTAGTTGTAGCTACAGTGAGAGTAAAAGGTAGATGGCATACAAGGAGAATGGAAACAGCAAGTAAGAGAGAAGTGAAGATTTATAAACTAAAGGAGGAGGCAGTTAGGGTAATATAAACAACTGTTGGAGGACAGATGGGCTAGTGAGAGTATAGGCAATGGGGTAGAAGAGGTATGGGGTAAGTTTAAGAATATAGTATTAGTGTTCAGCAGAAGTTTGTGGTTATATTAAAATGGGTTCGGGAGAGAAGAAGAGCGATTGGTGGAATGATGATGTAAAGAGAGTAGTAAGAGAGAAAAAGTTAGCATATGAGAGGTTTTTACAAAGTAGAAGTGATGTAAGGAGGGAAGAGTAAATGGAGAGAAAAAGAGAGGTTAAGACAGTGAAGCAATGTAAAAAGAGAGCAAATGAGAGGGTGGGTGAGATGTTATCAACAAATTTTGTTGAAAATAAAAAAAAGTTTTGGAGTGAGATTAATAAGTTGGATTTGTCAGTTAAAAATATTAGAGGAGAATTATTAAATGGAGAGTTAGAGGTAACGGGAAGATGGAGGGAATATTTTGAGGAATTGTTAAATGTTGATGAAGATAGGGAAACTGATTTTGTGTATAGGGCAAGGAGGAATAACATCTTGTAGGAGTGAGGAAGAACCAGTTGTGAGTGGGGGGTGGAAGTTCATGATTGATGGGATGAAGATAGAAATGTTAAAGGCAGGTGGGGATAGTGTTTTGGAGTGGTTAGTGTTATTATTTAACCCTTTGACTGTCGGAGGGGGCCTCCGACATTCTATGTTGGGAAATATTCGAAAAAATAAAATTATTTTTTCTTGCCAAAATGTTAGGATTATTTTGCTGATTGTTATTTTGCTGGTTGGTTACATGAGAAAGGTAGGGTAGTGGTCTGTAGTGTTGTCTGTGATTATGCCTGATTTTAGAGGGGATATAGTGTTAGTCCAGATGTGGTCTAATAATGAGATACTAGTCTCAGAGATTCTTGTAGGTTTTGATATTGTTGGTAGTAACAAGCAGATGCTCAGTGTTTGTGAATTCTGTTACCTGTGGGTCCTGGTCATTATTATTTTTTTATTATTAACACATCGGCCGATTCCCACCAAGGCAGGGTGGCCCGAAAAAAAAAAACTTTCATCATCATTCACTCCATCACTGTCTTGCCAGAGGGGTGCTTTACACTACAGTTATAAAACTGCAACATTAACACCCCTCCTTCAGAGTGCAGACACTGTACTTCCCATCTCCAGGACTCAAGTCCGGCCTGCCGGTTTCCCTGAATCCCTTCATAAATGTTACTTTGCTCACACTCCAACAGCACGTCAAGTATTAAAAACCATTTGTCTCCATTCACTCCTATCAAATACGCTCACACATGCTTGCTGGAAGTCCAAGCCCCTCGCACACAGAACCTCCTTTACCCCCTCCCTCCAACCTTTCCTAGGCCGACCCCTACCCCGCCTTTCCTCCACTACAGATTTATACACTCTCGAAGTCATTCTGTCTCGTTCCATTCTCTCTACATGTCCGAACCACCTCAACAACCCCTCCTCAGCTCTCTGGATAATAGTTTTGGTAATCCCGCACCTCCTCCTAATTTCCAAACTCCGAATTCTCTGCGAATTCTCTGCATTATATTCACACCACACATTGACCTCTCACATGACATCTCCACTGCCTCCAGCCTTCTCCTCGTTGCAACATTCATCACCCATGCTTCACACCCATATAAGAGTGTTGGTCATGTAGGAGATTTATGTTGAAATCTCCTGTGAGCAGCAAATGGTCTTTGTTCATGTGTGCATCAGTTATCAGGTTTCCTAATTTTTCACTAAAGTGGTGAATTTTTGACTGTGGTAATCTGTAGATGTTTATCACTGTGAGGGGTTTTTGCAGGTCTTTTGATTTAAATTTAGCTATAATATATTCTCCATGCTCATCCCTTGTGCAAGAGTTATTGATACATTCCAGTTGATCCAAGTAATATATAGCTATTCCACCCCCTCGCTGATCTGTCCTACAGTTGTGAATGGCTGTGTAACCTGGGATGGCATAGACATCTGTAATACCAGGCTTTAGCCAGGTCTCAGTGAGTGTGATGATTGACATATTGGTCTGTAGGGATTGGAGTAGTGCTGTGAGGTCATCATAATGTTTGCTCAAAGATCTAACATTGTAATTAAAGATAGTTATGTTATTGTTGGCTCTGAGTAATGTCTTTGCTTGATCTGCTGTGTAGTAATTACAGTTGCTATTGGAATCATGTAAGTCATTTAATAATAGGTTGATGTCAGGATCAATGCCTGTAATCATAAGATTTAATGTGATTCTATAACTAGACTTAAGAACAATGGATTATGCTAAACTTAATAATATGATACTAGATTAATTATTCTTACTAACTATTGGATTATTACAAATTTGAACAATTATTCACAGAGATATAGGATATTTTTACAATGTTGATGATTTACTAATTGAACTGGCTAATGAAATGGTTGGAATAATTACTATGACTAGTATTAAATTGTTTTGGATAATTATTTGAATTCAATATTGCACTGGTTGAAACTTTAGAATTTATAAAAGATACTAAGAGGTAAATGAATGTAAAGAACTATTTTAAGAGAATATAGAGATTAATTGTACAAAGTAAAATGGACTAATAGTAAAAATGGTTTTAATGAAATTTTAAGTAAATAAAGTGATTACTAATACTGTATATAGTTAAGGTTGGAAAATGGTTAATGGTAAATATGTATTAAAAATATATAGCAAATAATTGCAATTAAAGAAAAAGATATACACAAAATAAGTCACATATACAATGAGGTTGCTTCTAATACAAGAAATACAAAATATGTCACACAATCAACTGTGAGAAATTTTAGATAGTGAGGTAGCAGTTACTATCCGGGAAGTGATAGTATAGGGACTAGCACAATAATGGAATTAACTTGCACTAACGTAGTATGAGGATTTGGTTACTGAGGTTAGTCAGATTGTAAGATTAGCATCTCGAAGGAAGTTGGACAGTTCATTTTCATTCGTGATATAGTAAACATGGCCTACATTTGTTTTTCTTACTAGAATTTTTCCATCCCGTGTGAAGCACTGGTGGATTTTGTCATTATTCTCACGTTTAAGTTTTCTTACTCTGTACAGGAGGTTCTGACGTTTTTTTGTGAGACACTCATTTACATAAACATCTTTTTTTTTTGCTTTAATAGATGTACTTATTAGATCTTTTTTCCTGTCTTGCATGTGAAATCTAAGCATAACACTTTGTTTTCTACCTAGTAATCGTGATTCTTTTATCTCTGACGCTGGCACTATTACATTTAAGTGTTTTTTATGATCTGAAGAGTAGCATCTTTGCAGTTGGTATGGTTTGTCACTTGGAAAGAGTGAACTGCTAATTATTACCAAGTCAGATAACTTATCTTGCTCAGTTTTATCTTCTTGGTTAGTAAAATATTCGTTCAGCTGGGTATCCATGTTGATCTTCCAGTCCTTGACCGCATCTTCAACCTTCGTGTTTAAGGATGTTATTTGTTCTGTATGGCTGGCTATGACTGTTTGGAGGGTCTTGCCAAAATCAGCCATTCCAGGTGATGTAAACTTCTGTTCAAAGCTGAGGATCTTGCTTTCAAGGTGGGCTAACTTAGTTTCATGTTTAGATAGTGTTGTACTAAGATTCATATTTTCTGTACGAAGATTCATGTTTTCCACAGTTAGGTTGGTGCATTGTGGGAGCGCCATGTTTGTAGTCATTGTTCACCATGCCTCGCGGTAAGAAGTACCTCACTCCCCGGCTAATTGGAGGCCTTCTCTTCCCAATTGATAGTTCAAATAGCGATGGAAGTGCCAGTGAAAGTGAATTCCATGGTTTTCAGGAGGGTATTACCGAAAGCAGTGCCCAGGATAACATAGTTAGTGATGAAAACCCAGATGACCCACAGCCTTCCACATCTGGTGCTGGGCCGTCTCATTCACGTTCACCTGTACCAGGACGAAAGAGGAAACTATTTCACCATGTACAGGACTCTGATGTGAGCAGTGTAAGTGATAATGACAGTGATTTCAAAGTTATTGAAAGCAGTTCTAGTGGCTACAGTGAGAGAGAGTATTCTCCAGTGAAGTGGAAGTATGTACAATGAACCCCCGGTGCTCGACGTCGTCGGAGCTCGGCCAAATCGGTGTTCAACGGGTTTTTTTTACAATATTTTTGGCTCGGTATTAGGCGGCCACTCGGAGTTGGGCGAGTTGGCTATCCGTCCCGGACGCGTACGCGTGGGGCCGTGGCCCAGCTGGGTGCCCAGGCACTCAGTGTGTTATTGTTTACAAGCGAGCGCCACTACCCACACACCACCCACGCATTCATACCATATATATTGTCATTATTCCAGTGTTTTTAGTGCTTGCAACTGCTAGAACTGAATTTTATTGACTTAAGACTCAGGGAGATTGACACCAGTCAGTCCATCTATCATCATTCTATCATGCAGGAGGAGCCACATGTCTATGGTGCATCCAACAAAATAAGCAGACTCTTGGATGTTACCACCGCCCGCCTCCGGCTGGGTTACAAGTATCTTTGGCAGGTTAAATCACAACCACCAGATGTAGACCAAACAAAATGTAAACTTTGTCAGTTGGATTTTTGTCACACCCTGCGTCATTATGTACTGGAGTGTGACAAAATTAATGAATTCAGAGACAACTCACTCAGAAATGTTCAAGATATGTCAAAGTATTTTATCCACAGTGGTATATTACAGACCATTCTGGAAAAATACCCTGACTTTGCTCCCTGTAAATAAAGCATTGCTACGTGTGTGTGTGTGTGTGTGTGTGCTCACCTAGTTGTGGTTGCAGGGGTCGAGTGTGTGTGTGTGTGTGTGCGCGCGCGTGTTGATTGCCTTTTTGTCCTGTGCACATGTCGATTGAAGGCTGGGCCTGTTGTGTGTGCGTGTGTGTGTATGTATATATGTGTGTGTGTGTGTATGTGTATATGTAAGTGTGTATGTGTGACCCAACAATAAAATTTGCACCAAGAACTCATTACAGTTGTGACTGGGTGTAGACTAGTGAAGTGTTCATTGCGTTATAATTTGTTCATGATTGTAACCATGTATAAACGTAAGTAAGTAAATTTACTTACATGTTTCATTACCTTTGTAACTTGTGAGTTCATTACCTTTGTAGCTTGTTAGTTCATTACCTTTGTAACTTGCTCAGCTATCATAACTTTGGGGTCCAGTCCCTGGACCCATTATGTACCTCTGTAATCTTTTGACTACCGCCCACAGGATGGGTATGGGGTGCATAATAAAGATATCAAACTAACTAACTAAACTAACTGCTAAATAAGCCACCATGGGCCCCAAGAAAGCTCCTAGTGCCAAGCCTGTGGTAAAGAATGTGCAGGGAGTGAAGCATTCATGTAGGGAGTGTAGCATTTATGCAGGGAGTGTAGCAGGCATGCAGGGAGTGTAGCAAGGATGCAGGGAGTGTAGCAAGGATGCAGGGAGTGTAGCAAGGATGCAGGGAGTGTAGCAGGCATGCAGGGAGTGTAGCAAGGATGCAGGGAGTGTAGCAGGGATGCAGGGAGTGTAGCAGGGATGCAGGGAGTGTAGCAGGGATGCAGGGAGTGTAGCAGGGATGCAGGGAGTGTAGCAGGGATGCAGGGAGTGTAGCAGGGATGCAGGGAGTGTAGCAGGGATGCAGGGAGTGTAGCAGGGATGCAGGGAGTGTAGCAGGGATGCAGGGAGTGTAGCAGGGATGCAGGGAGTGTAGCAGGGATGCAGGGAGTTTAGCAGGGATGCAGGGAGTGTAGCAGGGATGCAGGGAGTGTAGCAGGGATGCAGGGAGTGTAGCAGGGATGCAGGGAGTGTAACAGGGATGCAGGGAGTGTAGCAGGGATGCAGGGAATGTAGCAGGGATGCAGGGAGTGTAGCAAGGATGCAGGGAGTGTAGCAGGGATGCAGGGAGTGTAGCAGGGATGCAGGGAGTGTAGCAAGGATGCAGGGAGTGTAGCAAGGGTGCAGGGAGTGTAGCATTTATGTAGGGCGTGTAGCAAGGATGCAGGGAGTAGCAGAGATGCAGGGAGTGTAGCAGGGATGCAGGGAGTGTAGCAGGAATGCAGGGAGTGTAGCAGGGATGCAGGGAGTGTAGCAGGGATGCAGGGAGTGTAGCAAGGATGCAGGGAGTGTAGCAAGGATGCAGGGAGTGTAGCAAGGATGCAGGGAGTGTAGCAAGGATGCAGGGAGTGTAGCAAGGATGCAGGGAGTGTAGCAAGGATGCAGGGAGTGTAGCATAGATGCAGGGAGTGTAGCAGTGATGCAGGGAGTGTAGCAAGGATGCAGGGAGTGTAGCAAGGATGCAGGGAGTGTAGCAAGGATGTAGGGAGTGTAGCAGGGATGCAGAGAGTGTAGCAGGGATGCAGGGAGTGTAGCAGGGATGCAGGGAGTGTAGCAGGGATGCAGGGAGTGTAGCAGGGATGCAGGGAGTGTAGCAGGGATGCAGGGAGTGTAGCAGGGATGCAGGGAGTGTAGCAGGGATGCAGGGAGTGTAGCAGGGATGCAGGGAGTGTAGCAGGGATGCAGGGAGTGTAGCAGGGATGCAGGGAGTGTAGCAGGGATGCAGGGATGTAGCAAGGATGCAGGGAGTGTAGCAAGGGTGCAGGGAGTGTAGCAAGGGTGCAGGGAATGTAGCATTTATGTAGGGAGTGTAGCAAGGATGCAGGGAGTGTAGCAGAGATGCAGGGAGTGTAGCAGGGATGCAGGGAGTGTAGCAGGGATGCAGGGAGTGTAGCAGAGATGCAGGGAGTGTAGCAGGGATGCAGGGAGTGTAGCAGGGATGCAGGGAGTGTAGCAGGGATGCATGGAGTGTAGCAGGGATGCAGGGAGTGTAGCAAGGATGCAGGGAGTGTAGCAAGGATGCAGGGAGTGTAGCAAGGATGCAGGGAGTGTAGCAATGATGCAGGGAGTGTAGCAAGGATGCAGGGAGTGTCGTAGGCATGCAGGGAGTGAAGCAGGGATGCAGGGAGTGTAGCATTCATGCAGGGAGTGAAGCAGGGATGCAGGTAGTGTAGCATTCATGCAGGAGTGAAGCAGGGATGCAGGGAGTGTAGCATTCATGCAGGGAGTGTAGCATTCAAAGAAAAAGGCCAGTAACCCCAGAAAAAAACTTGCCACCTGCAGTGTTAATGGAAGGGGATTCCTCTTCCAAACACTAGCATACTACTCCATATTCTTCCCTCCTCCAGTGTTGCACACATCAACAACTCTTCAATAAATGTAAGTGACATGTTATTGTACTATTATTTCTTAATTTTTCATAAAAATGTGTATAATTTAAGGTCAAAAAGTTCTAAAAAATATTTTATTTTATTACTTTTGGATGTCTGGAACGGATTAATTTTATTTCCATTAATAACAAAAAAAGGCACAATACCGTGACTGGAACAATACACACACAACCCGCACATATAAAAAGAGAGGAGCTTATGACGACTTGCCGACTTGGACCATTTACAAAGTCTTTGTAAATGGTCCAAGTCGGGCCGAAACGTCGTCGTAAGCTCCTCTCTTTTTATATGTGCGGGTTGTGTGTGTTTTATTTCCATTATTTCTTATGGGGAAAATAGAATCAAAGTTCGACCAAACCGGTGGTCGACGGGCCCTCGGACAAATTACCGACGAGAACCGGGGGTCCACTGTACGACGCTACATGCATTCTCGTAGTGTGCCATATGCTATTCCAAGGAAAAGGAGTAAATCTCAGAGTACATCTCTTGGCCCTACACCACGAATTGATAGTGAAGATGATGATATTGTGACAATGGGGATGCGTAATGTGCGTGGGGTAGTAGGTGGTAGTGGTGTTGGCGGTGGCACGAGTCATGTGGCACCAGGAGCGGGCCACGCTGCTACCCACGCTTCTAACTCAGCACAGCCACAACCACCCTCAACCACCCCCACACTCAACCACCCCCACACTCGCACAACCTGTACAACCACAATTTCCTCAACCACAACCACCTGTCAATATCCAGTACCCACCAGAAGACCGCATCTGGGATTGGCAGCAAGGTGACAATTTTGTTCCCAATCCCCATGACTTTGATGAAACACAATGTGGAATACTGCAAAATTGTACACTTGGGAACAATGCCACTGAACTGGAATGCTTTCAGTTATTCTTCGATGAACCCCTGATGGACATTATTGTCAGGGAAAGCAACACATACTATGAGTACACCATGGCAAACACAATTCTTTCACCAAGGTCATGGCTACATCAGTGGAAGGACACAACTGTGGCAGAGATGTACTTGTTCTTTGCCACAATAATGCTTATGCCACATGTGTATAAGCACACTGTCAACTGGTCGACAGAACGCCTTATTTCAACCCCAGGTTTTAGTGATATTATACCAGTGAATCGATTTTTGATACTGTTACGTATGTTACACTTCTCAGACAAAACCAGGCCTGACAGGAACGACAGGTTATATAAGATCAGGAATGTGTTTATGTACATGAAACAAAAGTGCTGTATGTATTTTTATCCCTTCAGGAAGCTTGTTATTGATGAGTCTTTGATTTTGTTCAAAGGCAGACTGTCATTCAAGCAGTATATACCAAGCAAGGGGAAACGCTTTGGTATAAAGTTATTTGTACTATGTGATTGCAAAAGTGGTCTGGTTTTGGATATAATTGTGTACACTGGCAGTAATACATTGCAAGATACCAGGAAGTTATTGGGTATCTCTGGTGATGTGGTTAGAACAATGATGAAACCATATCTTGGTAAGGGGCATATAGTATTATATACTGATAACTGGTACACAAACCCTTTACTCAGTGCTTTCTTGCGAGTGAACATGACAGATGTGTGTTGCACAGTGCGTGCAAATCGTAAACATATGCCTAGGTTCGACGCAGGCACTCATAGAGGTGAAGTGCAGGTGTTTGCTGCCAATGACATGGCATTTCGGTGGGAAGACAAACGTGATGTCACATTGTTGACATCAGTTCACGGACATGAAATGGTAGACAGTTGAAGGCAGAATAGAGAGACCAATGAACCCATTCTAAAACCTGCAGCTGTGATGGACTACAACCTCACTATGCGCTTAGTGGACAAATGTGACATGCAGATTGGGTTTGCTGATTGTGTCCGCAAAAGTTATAAGTGGTACATAAAACTCTTTTTCCATTTTCTTGACATTTCCATGCTGAATGCTTATAACATGTACAAGTTGAAGACCAACAACAAACCCAAATATGGTGAGTTTTGTTTGTCAGTTATCAGACAAATAATATTCAAGTACCAAGGAACAACACCTGCAATAGACCAGCGCCCACGAAATTATCAACACATGCCCTCTCGTCTGAAGCCTGGTGATCACTACCCCATACAACTGCCTGCTACTACTCTCAAGAAAAATGCTCAGAAGAGGTGGTTTGTCTATAAACATACCACAAAATGCCCACAAAAATGCAGACACACTCGTTTTATGTGTGAGGAGTGTAAAACTTCAATGTGCATATACCCATGTTTCAAAGAATTCCACAAGCTGCATGAGTTCTAGGAAAGTGTCCAGTGAGTGTACATTTGTATATATATTATAGAACAATAGTAATGAAATTTTTTTTATTGTTTGTTTGTGTAAACAAGTTTTGTAAAAAATATAAAGATACTAATGTTTATGCTATTATTGTGTTGCATACAACGAGTGTATATATATATACATTGCACGTTACCTTGGTCTCACAGGCCACATAAGTTACGTAAAAAAAGAAAATAGTGAAAAAACAAGAAATCTACGAATGGAAGTAAACAAATGTTCACTGAGTGAGCGGCATTCGCCGCTGTTGCCATACGCAGCTCATTTTCTGCCGACTTTACACCTCCATATCTTGGTAAGTATTGATGGCAAAAATCTGTTTTTAGGATAAAAACAATCAGAAACATAATCTTAACATTTTGATAAGGAAAAATAATTTTTTTTTTTCAAATATATTGCGACAACAGGAGAGCACTCAGGATTGAGGGTTGTAACAGTCAAAGGGTTAAGAGTGACAGGATCATTTGTTATACCTGAAATTGTTTCAGATGGGTCAAATCCTATGAAGGCAGTGTGGTTTGAGTGAGATTCAGTCATGATTGGTGTTGTTGCTGTCCCGTCGACTTGGGTGGTGGTTGAGTAGGGTGAGGGAGAGTCAGCCATTGTTGTTGTTGATGTGTCGCCTGGGGTGACGATGTGGGTGGATGAGGCACCGGCATCCTGCTGGGCAGTCAAGGGAAATAGTTGAGTTCTAGGTGATTTCTTGCTGTTCTTGTTGTTGCTTCTTCTGTGATTAGATCTCATAGTAGTACAGGGGTTGTTGTAGTTAAGACACTGCGACACACGTCTGTCATGTTCACTCGCAAGAAATCACTGAGTGAAGGGCTTGTGTACCAGTTATCAGTATATAATACTATATGCCCCTTACCAAGATATGGTTCCATCATTGTTCTAACCACATCACCAGAGATACCCAATAACTTCGTGGTATCTCTCAATGTATTACTGCCAGTGTACACAATTATATCCAGAACCAGACCACTTTTGCAATCACACAGTACAAATAACTTTATACCAAAGCGTTTCCTCTTGCTTGGTATATACTGCTTGAACGACAGTCTGCCTTTGAACAAAATCAAAGACTCATCAATAACAAGCTTCCTGAAGGGATAAAAATACATACAGCACTTTTCTTTCAGGTACATGAACAAATTCCTGATCTTATATAACCTATTGTTTCTGTCAGGCCTTGTTTTGTGAATCGATTTTTGATACTGTTACGTATGTAACAGTATCAAAAATCGATTCACTGGTATAACATCACTAAAACCTGGGGTTGAAATCAGGCGTTCCATCGACCAGTATGTGTTGACAGTGTGCTTATACACATGTGGCATAAGCATTATTGTGGCAAAGAACAGGTACATCTCTGCCACAGTTGTGTCCTTCCACTGGTGTAGCCGTGAATTTTTTGAAAGAATTGTGTTTGCCATGGTGTACTCATAGTATGTGTTGCTTTCCCTGACAATAATGTCCATCAGGGGTTCATCGAAGAATAACAAAGTATTCCAGTTCAGTGGCATTGTTCCCAAGTGTACAATTTTGCAGTATTTCACTTTGTGTTTCATCAAAGTCATGGGGATTGGGAACAAAATCAGCACCTTGCTGCCAATCCCAGATGTGGTCTGCTGGTGGGTACTGGATATTGACAGGTGGTTGTGGTTGTGCAGGTTGTGGGAGTGTGGGGGTGGTTGAGGCTGGTTGTGGCTGTGCTGAGTTAGCAGTGTGGGTAGCAGCATGGCCCGTTCCTGGTGCCACATGACTCATGCCACCGCCAACACCACCACCACCACCTGCTGCCCCACGCACATTACGCATCCCCATAGTAAGAAACATCGTGGTGTAGGGTCAAGAGATGTACTCCGAGATTTACTCCTTTTCCTTGGAATTGCATATGGCACACTACCAGAACGTATGTTGCGTCGTACATACTGCCGCTTCACTGGAGAATATTCTCCCTCACTGTCGCAACTAGAACTGCTTTCAATAGCTTTGAAATCACTATCATCATCACTTACACTGCTCACATCAGAGTCCTCTACACATTGAAATAGTTTCCTCTTTCATCCTGGTACAGGTGAACGTGAAAGAGACGGCCCAGCACCAGATGTGGAGGGTTGTGGGTCATCTGGGTTTTCATCACTAATTATGTTGTCCTGGGCACTGCTTTCGGTCACACCCTTTTGAAAACCATGGAATTCACTTTCACTGGCACTTTCATCGCTGTTAGAACTATCACTTGGGAAGAGAAGACCTCCAATTCGCCGGGGAGTAAGGTACTTCTTACCGTGAGGCGTGGTGAACAAGGACTACAAACATGGCATTCCCACAATGCACCACTGAGTCCCCGATATTTTTAATACTGCGCACACCCATCATGCAGACCCAGTCTCTCGCATGTACGCCTTCCAGCTTTCTCCCGCTTGATTTGAAGCCGCTAGCATTTACACGTATTAATGTTCGAAACATTGGCTCGTAAGACGTATATATATTACCGAAACAGTCAAGGTCAGTCCTTGTGAAATGTCTCCCTGTTAAATGCCCAGTGCGAACTGTTATATGGCTGGGCTTTAAAAGCATAGCACTTCTGACCTTGAAAATCTTAAAAGGCTACGACGTTCTGAGATAGGACTGCAATGGCAACTTCAAGCATCGTTTATAATGTATGAAGAGGGTAAGGTACCTAGGAATTGGCAGAGAGCATGCATAGTTCCTTTGTATAAAGGCAAAGGGGACAAAAGAGAGTAAAAATTATAGAGGAATAAGTCTGTTGAGTATACCTGGTAAAGTGTATGGTAGAGTTATTATTGAAAGAATTAAGAGTAAGATGGAGAGCAGGATAGCAGATGAACAAGGAGGCTTTAGGAAGAATAGGGGGTGTGAAGACCAAGTGTTTACAGTGAAACATATAGGTGAACAGTACAGTGGTCCCTCGGTTTTTGGCGAAAATTCGTTCCAGAATGCTGCTCAAGTGCCATTACCGAACTAATTTACTTCCTTAAGAAATAATGTCATGTAGGTTAGTCTATTTCAGACCCCCAAAAATACACTTGCAACAGCACTTATGAAAATACACTTACATAAATGTTCGAGTTTGAAGATGCAAGAAAACCGAAGGACCACTGTATATAGATAAGGGTAAAGAGGTATGTATTTGTGGCATTTATGGATTTGGAAAAGGCATATGATAGGGTGGATAGGGGGCAATGCGGCAGATGTTGCAAATGTATGGAATAGGAGATAGGTTATTGAAAGCAGTGAAAAGTTTTTACGATGTTAGTGAGGCTTGGGTTAGAGTATGTAGGTAAGAGGGAGATTATTTCCCAGTAAAAGTAGGCCTTAGACAGGGATGTGTGATGTCACCATGGTTGTTCAATATATTTATAGATGGAGTTGTAAGAGAAGTGAATGCTCAGGTGTTGGCAAGAGGTGTGGGGTTAAAAGATCTAACACAAAATGGGAGTTGTCACAGTTGCTCTTTGCTGATAGCACTGTGCTTTTGGGGGATTCTGAAGAGAAGTTGCAGAGGTTGGTAGATCAGTTTGCAAAGGTATGTAAAAGAAGGAAACTGAAAATGGATATAGGAAAGAGTAAGGTGATGAGGATAACAAAAAAGTTGGTAATGGAAGATTGGATATCAGATTGGAGGAAGAGAGTATGGAGGAGGTGAATGTGTTCAGATGTTTGGGAGTGGATGTGTCAGCAGATGGGTCTATGAAAGATGAGGTGAGTCATAGAATTAACGAGGGGAAAAAGGTAAGTGGTGCACTGAGGAGTCTGTGGAGACAGAACTTTATCCATGAAAGTAAGGAGGGGAATGTATGAGAGTATAGTTGTACCAATGCTCTTGTATGGGTGTGAGGCATGGGTTGTGAATGTTGCAACAAGGAGAAGGCTGGAGGCAGTGGAGGTGTCATGTCTGAGGGCAATGTGTGGTGTGAATATAATGCAGAGAATCTGTAGTTTGGGGATTAGGAGGAGGTGTGGGATTACCAAAACTATTTTCCAGAGGGCTGAGGAGGGTTTTTGAAATGATTTGGAGATGTAGAGAGGATAGAACAATATAGAATGACTTCAAGAGTGTATAAATCTGTAGTGGAGGGTAGGCTGGGAAGGGGTTGGCTTAGGAAAGGTTGGAGGGAGGGGGTAAAGGAGGTTTTGTGTGCGAGGGGCTTGGACTTCCAGCAAGCGTGTGTGAGCATGTTAGATAGGAGTGAATGGAGACAAATGGTTTTTTTAGGACTTGACATGCTGTTGGAGTGTAAGCAAGGTAACATTTATGAAGAGTTTCAGGGAAACTGGCAGGCCGGACTTGATTCTTGGAGATGGGAAGGACAGTGCCGGCACTCTAAAGGAGGGGTGTTAATGTTGCAGTTTTGTAGCTGTAGTGTAAGCATGCCTCTGGCAAGACAGTGATGGAGTGAATGATGGTGAAAGTTTTTCTTTTTCGGGCCACCCTGCCTTGGTGGGAAATGGCTGATGTGTTAATAAAAAAAAATAAGAATTATTATATAAAATAATAATTCTTCCATACTCTCTCCAGTCTAATATCCAATCTTTCATTGACTATATTTTTTTATTACTCTCTTCACCTATCTATTTTCTTTGTTCTCTTTTAATTGTCTTTTATATACCTTCCCAAATTTATTAACAAATCTTTGCAACTTCTCTTCAGAATCCCACAAAAGAAGAGTGTTATTGGCAAGCATCAACTGTAACAGCTCCCACTTTATATCCGAGTCATTATCTTTTAATCCCACACTTTTTCCAACACTACCATGCACTTCTTTTATAATTCCATCTATAAACATATCAAACAACCAGGGTGAGCAAGATAACATTTATGAAAGATTCAGAGAAATGAGTTGGCTGGGCTTGAGTCCTGGAGATGGGAAGTACAGTGTTTGTACTCTGAAGGTTGAGTGGGGATGTTGCAATTCAGAGGGTTATCTGAGCTGTGATGTCAGCAGGCTTTTGGCAAAAACAGTCATTGAACGAATGATAGTGAAAGTGTTAGTTTTTTCATTTCTCCCTCCCTTAGGGGTAGATATGTTAAAAAAAAAAAAGCCTACTTTTTTTTTATTGGAAAATAGTCCTCCTATGTCTCCTACATATTGTACTTTAATTTAAACCTCTCCATATAAAAACTCTTAACTGCTTTTAGTAACCTTGTACCAAGTATGTACCTTTGCAATATCTGCCACATTGCCCCCTATCCATTCTGTCATATGCCTTTTATAAATCCATAAATGTAACGGACAGTTCCTTATCCTTATCTCTGTATTCTTTATTAATATACATGTACTTTAATGTAAATACCTGGTATGCATCTCTTTTACTCTTCCTGTATCTTCCTTGTTCCTTTGCAGTTCTGCTTTGTCTTACATATAACTCTTTCAGTAATAATTCTACCATACAGTTTACCTGATATGCTCAATAGGCTTATTCCTATGTAATTCTTGCACAGTCTTTGCTATTTTTTTCCTCTTGATAATCACTGTATGCTCCCTCTCAATCCTTAGGTACCTTCCCTTCTGTCATCCACATATTGGGAATGCACAAATGGGAATGTATGAGGAATGGTAGTTAAAAATTGAGATTGCGTTTCATTCTCTTATTAGTTTTGACATTAACAAAACATTAATAATCATTGGAACAGGAGATCATCAGCAGCTGCGACCAAGTGCCACAGTGTATGAACTAGCAACCAAGTACGGTCTGGAAACTTCTTTGTTTGAAAGATTGATCAAGAATGGTCTTGCGTGAGTATTGACATATGTATTACTGTACTTTATTGTTTACTCACTACATACCAGAAGGATTATTAAAGTGGTTTGTTACAACCAGAAGAATTATTAAAGTGGTTTGTCACAATCATAAGAATTATTGAAAGTTTTTGTATTGATGCTCTGTAGTAAATAGAGCTTAACACTCTCACAAACTGATTTTATTAACTCATAGATAAAAATTGGTCTTGTGTAAAACAGTTGTAAACAATAAATGTAGTACTTACCACTGTGTGAAGAAATTAATGGTGTATTGTTGCATCTTAAGTAATTAGTCTGTCATAAAGTGTCTTAAAGTTTCTAGTGGCTGTAGCACTTACATCCTCTTGTTGTACACTATTGTTCTCACTTCCTCTTGTTGTACACTATTGTTCTCACTTACATCCTCTTGTTGTACACTATTTTTCTCACATCCTCTTGTTGTACACTATTGTTCTCACTTACATCCTCTTGTTGTACACTATTGTTCTCACTTACATCCTCTTGTTGTACACTATTGTTCTCACATCCTCTTGTTGTACACTATTGTTTTCACTTACATCCTCTTGTTGTACACTATTGTTCTCTCACTGTTTGTAATGAAAATAATCTTTAGTGTCATTTCATCCTCACTTCTTCTTTAGTTGGTAGTTATGGCCTCTTGATAAATTACTTGATGGTGTTAAAACACCTTGCCAGTTCTTTCATATCCTTATATAATGATCAATGTGGTTATCATGTCTCCTTGTTTCCTGCTATCAGTTATTTGGCATGTTCAATGTGGTTATCATGTCTCCTTGTTTCCTGCTATCAGTTAGATGGCATGTTCAATGTGGTTATCATGTCTCCTTGTTTCCTGCTATCAGTTAGATGGCATGTTCAATGTGGTTATCATGTCTCCTTGTTTCCTGCTATCAGTTAGATGGCATGTTCAATGTGGTTATCATGTCTCCTTGTTTCCTGCTATCAGATGGCATGTTCAATGTGGTTATCATGTCTCCTTGTTTCCTGCTATCAGTTAGATGGCATGTTCAGTGCTTTACTCTTCATAGCTTTTTTTTTAACTATAGAAGCTATTGTGTAGCTCATTCATGGACTTTTCTAGCTTGTTAATGTGTATTTTGTGTGAACACCAATGCCTTGATCTTGGTGAAGGGCTCTTGATCAGAGGAATTGGAGGAACCCTTCTCTTGTTCAGATGAAGTGAGATTATCTACATATTCCAAGTTGTGTGTGACCTTAATACCTTCACTTCTTCCCCATGAATGTAAGAAAATCATAGTCTAGCTTGTTAACACTTTTTCAGTGTTGATGCCATACTACATTACCGCCGCTGCTGCCTCCTCCTCCTCTGTAATAGTCTAACATATTGTGTGACTAGTGTTGACAGCCATTCCTCATCTGTATCTCTAAATAATGTTTTATTTTTTGAGGTTTATTTTCACTTTCATCCATTTCTTTAACATGACATTTATCCACAATATATTTTGTCACCTGTTTCTTGTTCCACTTGCTCAGATTATCTGTCTTATTGTAATTTAGTTAGTTTAATATGTTTATTATGCATCCTGTGGGCAGTAGTCAAAAGTAGTCAAATCTAAACCCAGTAGAGTGAACCATAAGTGCACGGATACCCAGGTGTTAAAGCGGGGCGAGGTTTTACCAGGGTGCAAGAAGTAAACAGGGTGCCAGAGGTAAACCAGGGTGCCAGAGGTACGGCCGCCGTACAGTAGGAGCTGCCAGAAGGACCGGTTTTTATCTCCAACACGCAAGTTATACTTTTGTACCATACCGATTATTATTATTACTCTATTTAATCATCTTCCAGTGATCTGTCTCGCGTAACCCAGACAACCCCTACAGGATTCATTAAATAAGTTACACTGGATCTCGTCAGATCCAAGAAATAAGGGAACCATTGACTGGATTCAAAACTGGTATCCGAGTCCGGATTCAATAAGCGGACGGAGTTTTAGGGGACCTTATCAAACACCCAAACAATAACAGTAAGAATAACTTCTACGAGGTAAGATTGTCCAACACTTACACATGCAAATAAAATAGATACGATACAAATAGACGGATCACCACTTCAGGGAACCTATTAGTAGAATATACAGTAAAGCAACCAACAAAATCAATCATGAAACCCTGTGTAATATGCAACCAAACAAGCAAACGTT
The DNA here is from genome assembly GCA_009830355.1 of Cherax destructor. Classification (NCBI taxonomy): domain Eukaryota; kingdom Metazoa; phylum Arthropoda; class Malacostraca; order Decapoda; family Parastacidae; genus Cherax; species Cherax destructor. Next base: position 133 of record WNWK01033161.1, on the reverse strand, counting down.
CCTCTGCATGGATTACATGCATCTTTTGTGGTAAATGCTGCCACGCCCCTTGTGTAGACATTCAAGACTCTACCACCCGAGATATTAAACAAGGGAAGTGTTTTGGGTATGTCCAAATGAGACCGAACTGTGG
>WNWK01033160.1:0-21368 GCA_009830355.1 Cherax destructor | reverse complement strand
CCTATTTACTGCTAGGTGCCCGGGGCAGGTACCTACTTTTGCTGGGTGACCGGGCAGCAGGTGTAAGACAACAGAGCATAATAATAAGATATTACAAGGCCCTAATGAAGTAAGTCACAAACATTATTGGGTTATCCGGGGAATTTACAAGTGTTACTATTCACAAAACCCACAGTGAAAAGTCACCAAATGATGGAGAAGTCCAAAGCGCTTTGAATTTCACTTTTTTTTCACTTTGGTTTTAATGCATATTGTGGTATCACCTGTTTACTGTGATCATATTGCAGAATATGTTACTATGTATGATAATTGTACTTATAATGATTTAATAATATTAATATAATATCTTTTTTCCCACAAGTACATAAACAAGGTATATAGACCATAGCTGACATCAATAACATACTACTGTATAGAAACCCCCTTGTTATGCAGAGCGCAGGCAAATTGGGTCATTGTCCCAGGATCGACCCACACCAGTCGCCTAACCTCAGGTGACCATTGTACTGATGGGTGAACAGGATCGACCCACACCAGTCAACTAACCTCGGGTGACCATTGTACTGAGGGGTGAACAGAATGCCCCCACAGCAGTCGCTAACCTCAGATGACCATTGTACTGATAAGATAAGATAAGATTTCTTCGGTTTTTTAAACCCCCGGAAGGTTAGCCACCCGGGATAACCAAGAAAGTCATGCGCATCGAGACTGTCTGTCTTTTTTCCCATTGGGGTCCTTAATCTTGTCCCCCGGGATGCCCCCACACCAGCGACTGACAACCCAGGTACCTATTTGCTGCTGGTAACATGACAACAGGTGAAAGGGAAAACACCAAAATATTTCCACCCGGGGGAATCAAACCCCGGGGCCCTCCGTGTGTGAAGCAAGACCCTACCACCAGACCCCCGGGGCCACCATGATGGGTGAACAGGATCACCCACACCAGTTGATTAACCCCGGGGCCAAATGAAACATAGAAAACCGGTGTAAAGAAACACACAAGGATTTTATTTTTTTGCATAGTTTACAATGTGTAATTACAATATTGATTTGTAAGTACAAAGAAAGCCACTATCATACCCCTTTTCAGATAAACTTAATGTTTAAAACTTCTTAATACTAGACATATATATCATTGTTGGTTTGAATTAACATTTTTTTTATACATCCAGAGGTAGTAGTGGTTTAGCAGTAATTGTTAAAAGTGATTGAAAAGTTAAAATTTATTTTTTGGCACATTATAATAATGAGATTGAGACCTTTTGGTTTTAAAAATTTTTAAAAATTTAAAAATTTTGATTGTTTTAGGAAATATATAGTGTTTGTGTTTTATTTTGGGAGATGAGGTGATTTTGCAGAACCTTGAATTGGTGTGCAGGCAGGACCCCCAAATTCGGGGAAAACCCGATTTGGGGCCCCTTTTTATGCGCGCTTTTTGAAAGGGGAATGGACACGAGGGATATCAAAGAGTTTTTTGGCTTTTTTTAGGGGAAATATTGGAGAATAATGTTTTTTTAGGGGAAAAAGATGAGGGGTATTTTGTATGTTAAGCGGTTCAAGCTCTTAACCCTTTGGGGGTTTTGAAAGCTTTTTTCCCTGTGGTTATTGCGACTGATTAAATTTCCCCCCAAAAAACAGAAACGGCTTTGGCCAGAGGGGTAGAATGGGCGGCAGTCATTGGGGGTAAAAAAAAATTCCCCCAACACATAATAGGGAAAAAAAATTTTCCTTTTTTTAAAAAAATTTTTCGTCTTTTTTTATGGTATTTATGCTTTTATTCTTTTTCTTAGTCTCATTTTAAGAAAGGGTTTTTTACAGATATAGAGATAATTTTTACTAGTTTTACAAAAGTACCTTGAAACTGACGCAAATGCGAAAGTTCGATTTTTGGGATGTTCAGGGGGAAAAAAAACCCCATCGTCCCAAACACATCAACTGGAAGTCAAATTCTCACAAGTGGGCTGATATTATTTAACCATTTTACAGTGATGCAGTTGAAAAAAACATAAATCTTCATTTTTTTTGAGAATAAAAAAATTAAAATGGAAAGCAAAAAAATGTAAGAGGGGCCGGGGCGTGACTAATGAACAGAGAAGATGTTTTTTAGTCCAGGAATGTCTGCCTTGTTTTTTGGCCCTTTTTTAAAAAGGATGTTGAAATTTGTGTAAAAATTCCAAATTCCTTTTTAATATTTTTGGGAGCTGAAATTGGTAAAAGGCGGTTTTTGACCAATCGATAGACAAATGGGTTCAGCAAAACATAATTTTAGTAGACTGAAAAAATTGAAAGGGCCAAATGGGGGGGAAATCGCCTCAAATATGCTACCCTAACTTGGAAACATAATTCCTTGCATCAAATTTCATTTTTTGTGGGTTTTGATCGGAAAAAATTCTCTTCATTCCATAATAAAATAATTTTTTTTTTTTTTAAATTTGGGGCCCCCGAAAGAGTTTCAGAAGCCCCCCTTGCCCCCAAAGGGGTTAAAAACAGGGGTGTGTTGCTTTGTGCGGGAGTTTTAATCATTCTCACAGCAGCTTTTTTTAAAATTAAAGGTTTAAGATTTCTTGGTTACCCCCTCACAAATCCCATAGGTGAGGTATGGGTAGATGAGAGAGGGAAAAGAAAAGGCCGTTTTTCATGGTGCCGATCTTGGGGATGCCTACTGTTTTGGAATTTTGTTGGAGATATTTGATGGGGTCTGAAATTTAAGAAGCTGTCAATGTGAAGACCTAGAAATTTTCATCAGTGTGTCTTGGAAAGGGGGGCCATTTATCAATATGTTGCTGTTTTTTTGGTCTGTTTCCAAACAATGAAGTAGGTTTTGTTGATATTGAGAGTAAGTTTGTTGGCCATCCCAAGTGGATTTTTTTAGCAGCTCATCATTTACGGGTTTTTTAGTGTGGTTTGGTTTTGATGAGGGAAGATATAAGAGTGTCATCTGAAAAAGAACAGGTTTAATTAGTTTAGAGGCATTATGGAGGTCATTGATGTACTGAAAAGAGTAGGGCCAAGGACACTCCCGGGGGGCCCCCAAAAGAACAGGTTGTGTTGTGGATGAACACCATTTTTTAAATACTGGGCCTATTACTAAAAGTTTTTAGGTAATCGATGATGTCCTCCCCCCCGTAATGTTCAATTTTAGGTACTAGAGATCGTTGTCAATGATCAAATGCTTTCTGGGGTTTTTCCTTTTTTTTATATTTAAAAACTCAGTGTGTGTATAATTGCATCATTTGTATTTTTGCTTGGTAAAAACCAAACTAAGGGTTAAGTAGGTTGGGAATACAAAGGGCTTGCTTGTGAAAATTTTTTTGAAGATTTTAGATAGAAGAATGGTTTTTGATATAGATTACGGGGTACCCGGGATTTCCAATAATTTTTCCAGAAGGTGTTCAAGTGCCTTCAAACAATTTTTCCCTTGGGACGAATGTAAATTAGTTATTGTTTCAGACCCCAAAAATACACTTACAAAAATCCTTACAAATTTTTTCAGTTGGGAGCTTTAAAACCGGGGGGATCTCTGTTTAGTTATTTAAATCAGTAGGATCACCTCCTTTTTGGTTGGTAATCTTGCTGTCTTGAGTGGGGGGGGGAAGGTTTAAGATTCAATGGACTTGTTAAAAAATTTCCTGATCCTAAATTTCAAATTTTTTCACCTCTTGTTCATATCCCCTTTTTTCATCATATCTTTTTTTAAATTTTTTTGGCCCCTATTGTTTGGCGGCAGTATCATTTCGCTGTTCTTTCATTATTTGAACTTTTGTTTTTTATGTAGATGTTTTTTTTAAAAAATAAAAAAAACATCAACCCTCCGTTTTGATCTCTGTTTTTTGGGGTTTTTATTTTTTTGGGGGTTTTTTTGGGAAATTTTATTTTTTCGGTGATTACCCCGTTTTTTTTGACGGCCTGCCCCCTGCCAGCCACCCCCAAGCCCGCCTCCCCGCCATTTTCGGGAGTGGCATTGTTTTGGTTAGTGAACATTATCCTGCAGTTCATACAAAAAAATTTTTTAACAGGGTCCCTAATGGCCTACGCAGCCCAAAAAAAAAAAATATTAAAAAAAATTAAAATGATTAACCTATTGAAAAAGAGTAACTCTGGCTAAAAATGGTAAAGAATCCCTTTTTCTCGACATTTCCACAAGGAATTATGGTGTTTTTAAAACCGGTGCCCAAAACCCTAGGTCGGCTGAATTTATAATTTTTTATTTTTTTTTTTGATTTTTTCCTTTTAAATTTTTGTAGTATTCTTTTTATATAATAATTTTGGGGATCATAACAGAGTGGGGGGGCTTATAAGAAACTTCCGAATCAGGGGAAACCCTTTTAGAAATTTTTGCGTCAGAAAATTCCCGACCAGGATGCCGGGGGAAATGCTTCATTATAACGCTATTATCAATACTACCTTTTTATCTATCAAATTGATCTATTATGACATAATAGGCAATATAAAAAAAAATAAACATGTAAATACCCAGAATGAATAATATGTGGATAATATGATCCCGCCTCCCGCCCCAAATTATCATAGTATATCACTGGGGGGTTTCCTTTCCCCGGCACTATTGGGGGTTGTATTAAAAAAAACGAACAGGGGTAACTATGATATACACTCGTAATGCAAGATAAAGCTGAGAAAAAATTTTTCCTGGAAAATTGCCACCTTGGGGGGTTTTCTCAGAAGTGTTATTCTCTATATATTGGGGAGGAACCGTTAATCATAAATGAAATGAAACTCCCCCCAAATAAAAGAAAGGTTGTATTAATTTAAATGTAAATTTTTTTAGATTCGTAATTAGTTTTTTTTTTTTTAGGGAAAAATCAGATATTTTCCAAATGTAAAAAACAAAACTTTATTTTTTTTTTTAATATAAGATAGGGGGAAATTACAGAAACCCCTTTATTCGATTCAGATTAGCATTGTTTATGCCAGGGGAAGCCAAACAGCTTAAAAGTCCCCTCGACTCAAATTTTTTTTATTGATGTTTGGGAAAAAATTTATAAATATTTTTTTTTAGTTGTTTGTTCTCTTTTTAAACTTGTCAAACAACTACAAAGGTGCTTTTTAACAAAAAAATGAAAGAAACAAGAAAAAAAAAAAAATAAAAATCGATAGGGGCCCCCTTTAAAATCCATTGTTTTTGGCCTTGATTTTTTGTGATCCAAAAAAGCCACCACGGGCCCAAAAAAGCTCCCAGGGTCCTTTGGTAAAAAAGTGAGGAAACTTAACTCTTCCATTGTTTGTTTGAGGAGTATAGGGACACTGAGACCAGAGCCGCCCTCTGCCAACATCTCCAAGGTAAGTGTAAATATTTTTTATTTATATAAGTGTGAATATTTCTTATTTATAAATTAAAGTGTGAATATTTATTTATAAATTAAAGTGTAAATATTTCTTATTTATAAATTATGTACGTACATTGTGTGAATAGAGCTGGTGGCGGCCTGCTGCTGCTGCAGCCAACCACCATCAGCAATGGCCCTTATCCCCAACAACACTACCGCCAGTTCTCTCATACATAATGACATATTTTATTCATTCTAGAGTATATATCATGTTTCTATGTTATTAATATTGTTTATTATGTCATATTAGATGAATTGTGATAGATAAATAAGCCGTAGAGCTGATAATAGTGTCAAATTGAAGCATTTTGTCCTGCCTCCCAACACTAAACTCTCCTCCCTCTCTCCATCTTCCATACACACCAACAAGAGTCGCCAATAAAGGTAAGTGTGATGTTAAATGTTCATTTATACATGTTATTAGTGCTTTATAATTATTTGTCATTCTTTTCTGTATGTAAATCTATATTTAATATCTAAAAAATTATTTTTTTGCTAATACTCCTGGGTGTCTGAAACGGATTAATTTAATTTCCATTATTTCTTATGGGAAAAATGCTTTCAGTTTTCGTGTATTTCAGTTTTAGTGCATCCCTCAGGAATGGATTATGCACAAAAACGGAGGGTTGACTGTATAATAATAATATTTTTATTTCATTGAAAGTTTACATCGAGGTTTTGTAATTACAATCATGAAGTGAAGTGCAAAGAGAGCCACTATCATGCCATGGCATTATGGGCAGACTAAATCTAATGGCTTATAGACTACTTAATACTAGAGAAATTGATTGAGTTTGTTTTAGTTAAACATTAGTTTATAACAGTTAATAAATTTACTCAAATTACAATCTGAGGATATTACATTGTGGCAGGTGTTTTGAAGGATGGTTACATCAATAGTAAATATTGAAATTATATTATAGGAAAATAACACTGAGCATTGTTGAAAGTAGTTTACAATATGAGTATTTAGTTTAGGGTGAGTAGGTGGTTTTTGAGAAGAGTCTTAAATTGATGATCAGACCAGGTCATTTTAGCATTTACTGGTAATGAATTCCAGATTTTGGCGCCCTTTATGTGCATAGAATTTTTACACAGGATGATATGGACATGGGGTATATCAAAAAGTGATCTGTGTCTTGTGTAATGGTCATGGGTCCTGTTAAAGTTGGTGACAAGAATTTTGAGCGGAGGGTTTATATTAAAGTGTAGAGTTCTATGTATGTAGTAGGCACAAGAATAAGTGTGAATGTTCTTTACGGTGAGTAGTTTTAGACTTTTGAATATTGGTGGTGTATGCTGTCTAGAGCAACTTCTGTGGTAAATGGAGCCACGCCCCTTGTGCTAGCATTCAGGAATCAACTACATGAGATATTAAACCAGGGAAGTGTTTTTGGGTATGCCCAAATGAGACTGAACTGTGGAATAAAATCACATTGATGTTAAAAGATGACAACATCAAATCGGCCTTCATAAAAAACATGACAGCACTCTATAACAGTTGGGAAAGTAAAAAATCTGGGCCAGATGGTGCTCTCGCCCCTGGTACAGATGGTGCCCTGGTAGACAGTAACTGTAAGAATGGAGAAATAAATGATGGTGACCTGAAGGGGGACAGGAGCTCCAGTGGGGAAACAGGTGTAGACAAGGACACACAAAAACCAATGTTACAAACTAGCAATACCATGGTAGATAGTAAACAGGGGGATGCCCCGGGAAATACTGAAGATAAATTACCAAAAACTGATGAAGGCTCCATTGTTAACACTAGTGCCGAAGATAGAAACGAGACAGGAACACACCCACCAATAGGGAAAACAATAGGGAACACAGTCACAAAAAACCAGGGCAAATGGAAACCAGGCCTGTGTGAATATTATGCACTTGGTATCTGCAGGCATGGAATATCTGGGAAATCAGATGGGACATGCAATTATGATTACCCCCAGAAAATGCCGTGCCCATATGAAAACAGGAAAATGCAACCTCCTGTCCTGTAAGCTTTTCCACCCTGAAATGTGAAACTCATCAGTTCAAGAAAGACAGTGCTATAACTTATATTACCAGGCATACCACCTAAAGGGTACAAGGCGACACAGAACATCCAGACCATGGAAAAACCTGAGTAGCCACAGCCACTCTGGAGAGAGAGGTTTTTTAGTGCCAGGAAGGAAAAAAAGCTGGCAGGAAAGGACAGAAATCGTACACCAACTGCAATCATTTCTGGAGTGGAATCACAGTCAATGGCCTCCACTCCAACACAACAGATATTAGTGCCAGGAAAAAAAAAACCCATACCACCAATACTACCAATCCAACGACATTCATCTTTGCAAATATACAGGGTCTAAAGCCAGCAACAAACAACAGGACTGCTTACAGAGTCAAATGCTATGTTTGCGGCTTTCACAGAGACCCACATAAGAGATCACTTAGGCAATGAAATATGGATCCCGGGCTACAACCTATACAGATGTGACAGAGTGTTACGGGTATACCCTTGACCAACATTTTATATTATGTGTATTTTTATCATAATGGTATATTGGAGATATTTCCGTTATTAACTAAAACGAAAATGTCTTACTTTATACTATTATTTGATTTAGCTATGTTGTAGGTAGGATGTTACATTTTACTGTGGTGTTCATGTAGTGGGAGACCACTAGTCATACTGCCGGGTACCTGTTTAGGTAGTGGCCGGTCTCCCCTCCCTCAGTCACGTGACCTACATGACGTCGTTTCATCAAACATCGACGATCGGCAGTAGGTTCACACACCCTCTCCCAACAGGGAGTAGGTTCACACACCCTCTCCCAACAGGGAGTAGGTTCACACATCCACTCCTGACCAGGAGTATGTTCACTGACTTTCACAAGAGTAGTCATACGCTCTTTGGAGTAGGCTTGGGAAGTTATTCCTCCTTTAAGAGGGTTTGTTAAGTCTCTAGTATGGTTTGAAAATTGTCTATTCATCCACGACTTACGGTGATAGCTTATATTAGCAGAGCTTTGGTCAGTATTCGGAATTATTGTCTCAAGAAAATGTATTTGATGTTTCAATTGATATTTTATACTTCTCTGCCTTTATAGAGGCAATAGTCTCAGTTGTTGTATTGCGAAACGTTAATGTAAATTATTATTTGTATAAAACTCGTGTCATTGAGTAGGATTATTGTACAGAAACAAGTACAGTCATATATCGACTGTTTTCGAATAAAGTGTATCATGATTTATTACACTGCAAGAGAGATAACTTTATACCATACACTGAATAATTGTTTGAATTCTTTTATATTAAATTTCTCAAATTTTACTTGCTTGGGTCAATCTCCTAAAAATTACCCTAATACTATAATGATTTTCTCTAACGATGAAACAATCAAAGCTTAATTAAATAACTTGTTGAATCAAAACCTGGTCATTGTAGTTGTATACAAGCCTCCGGATGCAACGTCGCAACAATTCCAGGAACAGCTTCTGAAAATTGACCACTGTCTGGAAAATCTTCCAGCTCCTGCCCCCAACATCTTGCTCCTGGGGGATTTCAACCTAAGACACCTAAAATGGAGGAATATTGTAAACAATGTGGTAGCAGAGATAACACCAGGAGGCAGCTCAGATGAAAACTCGCACACACATGAACTTTTAAATCTCTGCACCAAATTCACTTTAAACCAGCAAATAGTGGAGCCTACAAGATTAGAGAATACGCTGGACCTCATCTTCACGAACAATGATGATCTGATACGAAATGTCATCATATCAAAAACAATATACTCAGATCACAACATAATAGAGGTCCAGGCATGTATGCGGGGAGCCACAGATTGACAAAATATGATCAGCCGCGAGGGAGCCTTCTCCAAATTCAACTTCAATAACAAAAACATAAGGTGGGACCAAGTAAACCAAGTCCTAAATGATATAAACTGGGGAAAATAGCCTAAGCATCATGGATCCTAACCTATGTGTAGAACAAATTAACTCTGTGGCACTTGAGGTTTGCTAAAGGCAAATAAAGTCTCTTAAGGAAAAGAAGGAGAAGATGTAAACTAGAAAGAGAGAGGCACTCCCTATACAGGCGAAGGCAGAAAATAACGGAGCGACTACAAGAGGCCATTATATCTGAAATACGTAGGGAGACACTGGTCAGAGGAATAGCAAACATCGAATTAAAACTAAAAGAATCTTACAGGAATGAAGAAACGTGGGAAGAACTAAAAGCCATAAATGAAATTGAAAGAAACCCAAAATACTTCTTTTCTTATGCCAAATCAAAGTCGAGAACAACATCCAGTATTGGGCCCCTACTTAAACGGGATGGGTCCTACACAGATCACGGCAAGGAAATGAGTGAGTTACTAAAGTCCCAGTATGACTCAGTTTTTAGCAAACCGCTAACCAGACTGAAAGTCGAAGACCTAAATGAATTTTTTATGAGAGTGCCACAAAACTTGGCAGATGCATGCCTATCTGACATTACCCTGATGCCAAATGACTACGAAAAGGCAATAAATGACATGCCCATGCACTCCGCTCCAGGCCCAGACTCATGGAACTCCGTGTTCATCAAGAACTGCAAGAAGCCTCTATCACGTGCTTTTAACATCCTATGGAGAGGGAGCATGGACACTGAGGTCATCCCGCAGGTAATAAAAACAACAGACATAGCCCCACTCCACAAAGGGATCAGTAAAGCAATAGCAAAGAACTACAGACCAATAGCGCTAATGTCCCATATCATAAAAATCTTTGAAAGGGTTCTAAGAAGCAAGATCGCCACTCATCTAAATACCCATCAATTACACAACCCAGGGCAGCATGGGTTTAGAGCAGGTCGCTCCTGTCTGTCCCAACTACTGGACCACTACGACAAGGTCCTGGATGCTCTAGAAGTCAAACAAAATGCAGATGTTATATACACAAACGTTGCAAAAGCCTTTGACAAGTGTGACCATGGTGTAATAGCACACAAAATGCGTGATAAAGGAATAACAGGAAAAGTGGGTAGATGGATACAGTAGGCCCTCATTTAGCACGGTAGTTACGTTCCTGAAAACGTCGTGTTAGCTAAAATCGTGTTAGATAATTAAAAGAACTTATGGGAAAAATAGGGTTACGTTCCTGAGAGTCCCCAAAAAGCCAAACAAGTTTTTTTTAGACCAACAGATCTTACAAATATAAAAGAGAATATGTAATTGTAGTTCATTATCGTGATGTATTATGTTGTTTTTACTGCTTAAGACTACAAATGTAACAGAAATAATAGTATTTACCTTAAATTGTGGGTGCTGATGTTTGTGGATGATTGTGAAGAGAGTGGAGAGTTATGCTGTGGCCCTACTGGGCTGAGGTGGATAGTAGAGATTCTGGAACTGAAGTCGATGGTTGTACTGAGTGTCTCTAACTTTAATAAAGTCATTCAGTAAGTCAGTTCAGTAAGTCAGTTCAGTAAGTCAGCCCATTCAGTAAGTCATTCAGTATCTTTCACAATTCAGTAAGTCAGTCAAGTCATTCAGTATCATTCAAGTACAGTAAGTCAGTCAAGTCATTCAGTAAGTCAGTCAAGTCATTCAGTAAGTCAGTCAAGTCATTCAGTAAGTCAGTCAAGACATTCAGTAAGTCAGTCAAGACATTCAGTAAGTCAGTCAGTCAAGTCATTCAGTAAGTCAGTCAGTCAAGTCATTCAGTAAGTCAGTCAAGTCATTCAGTAAGTCAGTCAAGACATTCAGTAAGTCAGTCAAGACATTCAGTAAGTCAGTCAAATCATTCAGTAAGTCAGTCAGTCAAGTCATTCAGTAAGTCAGTCAGTCAAGTCATTCAGTAAGTCAGTCCATTCAGTAAGTCAGTTAAGTCATTCAGTATCATTCAGTAAGTCAGTTAAGTCATTCAGTATCATTCAGTAAGTCAGTCAGTCAAGTCATTCAGTAAGTCAGTCAAGACATTCAGTAAGTCAGTCAAGACATTCAGTAAGTCAGTCAAGACATTCAGTAAGTCAGTCAGTCAGTCAAGTCATTCAGTAAGTCAGTCAAGTCATTCAGTAAGTCAGTCAAGATATTCAGTAAGTCAGTCAAGACATTCAGTAAGTCAGTCAAGACATTCAGTAAGTCAGTCAAATCATTCAGTAAGTCAGTCAGTCAAGTCATTCAGTAAGTCAGTCAAGACATTCAGTAAGTCAGTCAAATCATTCAGTAAGTAAGTCAGTCAAATCATTCAGTAAGTCAGTCAGTCAAGTCATTCAGTAAGTAAGTCAGTCAAGTCATTCAGTAAGTAAGTCAGTCAAGTCATTCAGTAAGTCAGTCAACTCATTCAGTAAGTCAGTCAGTCAGTCAGTCAAGTCATTCAGTAAGTCAGTCAGTCAGTCAGTCAAGTCATTCAGTAAGTCAGTCAGTCAGTCAGTCAAGTCATTCAGTAAGTCAGTCAGTCAAGTCATTCAGTAAGTCAGTCCAGTCAGTCAGTAAGTTAGTCACAAACTTATGTTTACATCTTTTTATGTGTACAAAGTAACACTTCATTACAGCCACAGGTTATGTCTTGTCTAATATCTTTTTCTTCGTTAATTCTAAGACTTAATAAATGCTTAAACATTTTCTTGCCACTTTGAGCAACACTGGTAGGCCTACTGGGTGACATGATTGCTTGGCAGATACAAGATATAGTAATTTAAAAATCAAAACACAATTCACTCTCTTATTCTTGACAAACTGCTGGCTTGACGCGTATGGAATACGAATGCTGGGATGGTGGGGTGTTGTTGGGGGAGGGGTAGTTTGGGAAGGCGGGGGGTCTCCCCAGTTGTTCCACAACATTAGCACCGGCCGCTTGAGGGAATGGTTATTTGTTTTTTCTTCCTGCAAACTGTAAGTAAGTTTATTCAGGTACGTATACACAGATACAGTTACAAAGATTATTATACATAGCAGCATATGTGTAGAGAACCTAGGATAACCCAAACTTTGGGTTATCCTAGGTTCTCTAGGATAACACTGGGTTATCCTAGGTTCTCTAGGATAACACTTTGGGTTATCCTAGGTTCTCTACACATATGCTGCATTATGATAATCAATGTAACTATCTCTGTATACCTGAATAAACTTACATTTTGTGGGAAGGAAAACAAATACCCTTTTCCTCAAAGCATGAGATTCTTACAGCGGTAAATAACCATGGGCTTACACTTGAAATCACCTGATGCATTACCCAAAAGGAGCAAGGTGAAGCGATCCTTTGCTCTCTTGAAGCCTGGTGCACTTTTCTCTTGCTGACTGATATAAGTTCATGTTGGCATTTTCTTCCAGAAAACACTTGTCTCGTCAGCATTAAACACTTGTTGTGGCTCATAGTCACCCTTAGTAGGACCCCCACTGACTCAATGGTTTAACCTACTGCATTTTCCCCTCCAGCGAATCGCGTAATATAAGGTTTACGTCGTGTTAGATAAAAATGTGCCGCAATTCTTCAATCGCGTAATACCCAAAACGCGCAACATAAAGCCGTGCTAAATGAGGGTCTACTGTATATAATTTCCTAACAAGTAGAACACAAGAGTAGTAGTCAACAGAGTAAAGTCTGGCGGCTACAGTGAAAAGCTCTGTTCCACAAGGCACAATACTCGCTCCCATCCTGTTCCTCATCCTCATATCAGACGTAGACAGGGATATAAGCCACAATGCCATGTCTTCCTTTGCAGATGACACCCGAATCTGTATGACAGTGTCCACCGTTGAAGACACTGCAAGACTCCAAGCAGACATAAACCAAATCTTTAAATGGGCTGCAGAAAACAATATGAAGTTCAATGGTGAGGAATTTCAATTACTCAGATATGGAAAACGTGAAGAAATTGAAATCTCATTGGGGTACAAAACAAATTCCAACCACACAATAGAGCGAAAAACTAATGTCAAAGACCTGGGAGTGATCATGTCAGAGGATCTCACCTTCAATGACCATAACACAGTAGCAATCGCATCTGCTAGAAAAGTGACAGGATGGATAATGAGAACCTTCCAAACCAGAGATACCAAGCCCATGTTGACACTTTTCAGGTCGCTTGTTCTATCTTGGCTGGAAGATTGCTGCACACTAACTGCACCTTTCAAGGCAGGTGAAAGTGCTGACCTTGAAAATGTGCAGAGAACCTTCACGGCACGCATAACTGCGATAAACCACTTCAATTACTGGGATCGCTTGAAGTTCCTAAACCTGTACTCCCTAGAATGCAGGCGGGAGAGATACATTATTATATACACGTGGAAAATTCTCGAGCGATTAGTACCAAACTTGTACACGAGAGTCACTCCCTACGAAAGCAAAAGACTCGGCAGGCGATGTAACATCCCCCAATGAAAAGCAGGGTGCCACTAGCACGTTTAGAGACAACACAATAAGTATCAGGGGCCCAAGACTGTTCAACTGCCTCCCAGCATACATCAGGGGGATTACCAACAAACCCTTCGCTGTCTTCAAGCAGGCACTGGACAGGCACCTAAAGTCGGTACCTGACCAGCCAGGCTGTGGTTTGTACGTTGGACTGCGTGCGACCAGCAGTAACAGCCTGGTTGATCAGGCTCTGATCCAACATGAGGCCTGGTCACAGACCGGCCGCAGGGTGTTGATCCCTGGAACTCTCTCCAGGTATACTCTAGGTAGAGTGGGAATTTGTTATCATTCTGACTGCAGCCTTTTGCTGGGTTATGAACGGTCTAGGGTGATTTAATGTTGTTGATCTCCATGCACAAATTCCATAGGTGAGATAAGGGTAGATGAGTGAATGATACAGTGCAAGGAGAGCTGATTGAGGCACATAGTAGCGTATCTTTGATAGTATGGAAATTTGTTGCATGTGTGTTTGGAATTTTGTCAATGGAAGTGATTATGGTGTTTGTAAGCCAGGGGCTGTTTAGTCTCTTGGCTGTGATTTGCTTTGTTTTTATTGAACAAAGTCTGTTATAGAAGTGTTGGTTGTTTTGTAAAAAACTTTTTACACATTCGTCAATATCAAGGCTCAGGTGCTACCTCACTTTGCCAGTCAATGTTACTTAACCCTTTGACTGTTTTGGTCGTACAGTGATCCCTCATGTTTCGGTGATTCCGTATATCGGTGATTTCGTGTTTCGGTTTGGTTCCCATGGTAGAAAAAGTGTTATGATTAGATTCACCACACATGACAGGAAAACAGATCTAATTAGATCATCTATTATAGCCAGGAAACAAGTATTCATTAATGAGTGTCTGACCAAAAACGTCAGAACCTCTGGTATAGAATCAGAAAACTTAGCGAGAGAATAATGATAAAATCCACCAATGTTTCACCGGGATGGAAAAATTCTAGTGAAGAAAACAAGTGTAGGTCAGTTGTATACTATCACAAATGAGAATGAACTATCAAGATTCCTTAGGGATGCAAATATTACAGAGACTGTATAAACACAATGTCCAAAACCAAACCCCTACGTATACTGTAGTGTATGTTTTGCCCATCTACCTCATTTAAATATTTGTCTATCCTTTGATGAATATTTTTGACAAATAGTTTTACTTTACTCCATGGGGAAGTGGAACAGAATTCTTCCTCCGTAAGCCATGCGTGTCGTAAAAGCGACTAAAATGCCGGGAGCAAGGGCTAGTAACCCCTTCTCCTGTATATATTACTAAATGTAAAAGGAGATACTTTCGTTTTTCTTTTGGGCCACCCTGCCTCGGTGGGAGCGGCCGACGTGTTGAAAGAAGAAAGAAGTTTTACTTTTATTTTTAAATACATACAATTTTTACTTGTGCCCATTTTTCAACCCACATTCCTATATATTTTTATCAGCTTACTTGCTTAGAATTTATAATTACTATAATAACCTTATTTGCTAAAAATGTACAGTGGACCTCTTAGAATACCGAAATCGTGCAATTATGTAAGTATAATTTTGTAAGTTCTTGTGGAAGTGTAATTTTGGGGTCTGAAATAGACTAACCTACGTGAAATTTTTCCTTAAGGGAGTAAATTGTTCGGTAATGGCACTTGAGCAGACTTCAGGAGTGAAGTTTTTACGAAACTCGGGGGTCCACTGTACTTATCTTTTAATATTTTTTTAATAAATTTTACTTTTGTACACTTTTATACACTTTAGGACTTATTTCTCCTTTAATAGTTAACTTTGATTTTCATTATATTGCATTTAATAAATTCTATAATCACAACTAGTGCAATACTGAATCTTAATATTTGTTCCATTATAACTTACTACTAATCATAGTAATTTTCCAACCAGTTCTATTAGCTAGTTAAATAATAAATCAATTACACTGTAAAGATATATCCTAAACCTCTGTGACTTCTGTTCAAAAGTGTGTTAATCCAATAGCTAGTAAAATCAATTGATCAGATATCATATCTATAAGTTTAGCATTATTCATTGTTCTTAAGTCTTTTTAGAATCACACTCATATATAAACTTTTGTTTAATTAATTAACTAACTCAGGTGCTATAGTTTTAGATTCTTATTAGCTGTAAATTGACTACCTTAGCTCATTTTTTCATTTTTGTAAACATATCCAACGTACTAACTCACGTGCCAAGAAATCCTTTTGCATTGTCCTTTAATTAAAATTTGCACCAATAACTCATTACAGTTGTGGCTGGGTGTAGACTAATAGATTGCTCATTTCTTTATAATTTGTTCATGAGTGCAACCATGTACAGACGTAAGTAAATTTACTTACATGATTCATTACCTTGTAACTAGTGAATTCATTACCATTGTACCTTGTTCAGCTATCAAAACTTTGGGGCCCAGTCTCTGGACCCTATATATACCTCTGTAATCTGCAAATACCTTTGTAACTTGTCATGATTGTGACCATCTGAGTTCATTCCCTTTTGTAACTTGCTCAGCTATCAAACTTTGAGGTCCAGTCCCTGGACCCATTATGTACCTCTGTAATCTTTTGACTACCGCCCACAGGATGGGTATGGGTGCATAATAAAGATATCAAACTAACTAACTAACTCTTATGATGTGTGCCAATGCCAGTGGTGATTTTAAAGTGAAGCCTTTACTGGTGTATCACTATGAAAATCCCAGACCCTTCAAGAAACACAGTGTTGACAAGAATAATTTGTGTGTGCATTGGAAGGCTAACACCAAGGCATGGGTCACTACGGAGATTTTCGGGGAATGGGTGACTGGAGTGTTTGGCCTAGTGTGAAGAAATACCTCCTGGAAAAGAAATTGGGACTCAAGTGCCTCCTGGTACTGGACAATGCTCCTGCTCATCCTCACAACTTGGAAGAGTTGTTGCCTGACAGCTTAAATTTCATCAGAGTGAAGTTCTTGCCTCCTAACACCACTCTCTCATCCAGCCCATGGACCAGCAGGTCATTGCAGACTTCAAGAAACTGTACACCAAAGCAGTGTTTCAGAAGTGCTTTAATGTGACCAATGACTGAATTGACCCTAAGAGAGTTCTGGAAAGATCACTTCAATATCGTGATTGCATACGCCTTATAGGTAAGGCTTAAGAGGAAGTGACTTCCAGGACTTTAAACTCTGCTTGGAGACCACTGTGGCTGGATTGTGTTGAAAAGAGGTATTTTGAAGGATTTGAGGCTGACTCTGACCCTGACGACCCTGTGCCTGTTGTGGAAGATATTGTGGCATTTGGGAACAGCCTGGGGTTGGAGGTGAGTGGTGAGGATGGAAGAGTTGGTGGAGGAGCACAGGGTAGAGCTAACAACTGAAGAGCTGCAAGACCTTCATCTGAAACAGCAACAGACCACAGCTGAGGTTATTGCTTCACAGGAGGAGGGAGAGAGAGAGGAGAAGGTGCCTTCTTCAGTGCTTAAGGAGATGTGTACAAAGTGGAATGAGTTGCAGACATTTATTGAAAGACACCACCTGAGCAAGCTGAAATGACCCTTCTGTGCAACCACTTCAGTGACAGAGCCATGTTGCACTTCAGGAAAGTGTTGAAGAGTCGCCAGAAACACAGGACTGTGGACAGTTACTTTACCAGGCAGGGGTCTAGTGACTCAAGCTGGTCCTAGTGGCATTAAAAGACCAAGAAGGGAAGTAACACCAGAGAGGGACTTGTTACCTGAAGTCCTTTTGGAGGGGGATTCCCCTTCCAACCACTAACACCCTGCCCCTGTCATCAACCCTATCTTCCAGATGCCTGCAACTCTTCAATAAAGGTAAGTAAATGTATATATATATATATTATTTTTAATTATTTTGTATGTGAATATTTTTTGTGGAACGGATTAATTGTATTTACATTATTTCTTATGGGAAATAAGGGTTCGAATTTCGTAAACTTCGTGTTAAGTAATAGCTCCTGGAACAGATTAATTACGATACTCGGGGGTCCACTGTATATGGAATGTATATTTGGTCAAGCGGCACTTAAATTATTGCCAGATGTTGACAGAGAAGTGGAAATAAACAAACAGATGAATACTGAACTTTCGTATAAGTAATATAGCGAGGATAAGGATATAAATGTGTAGTGATATAGTGAACTGAAATTGTTGCCAAGAGTATTCTTAATTAATCCCCAGTGCATAGTGTACAATATACTATGGTGTTTACCTGGAGAGAGTTCCAGGGGGCAAAGCCCTGCGGCCCGGTCTGTGACCAGGCCTCATGTGGGCCCTGACACTTATTGTGTTGTCTCTCAACGTGCTAGTGGCACCCTGCTTTTCATTGGGGGGTGTTACATCGTCTGCCGAGTCTTTTGCTTTCGTAGTGAGTGACACTCGTGTGCAAGCTTGGTACTAATCCTCTAGGATTTTCCAAGTGTATATAATAATGTATCTCTCCCGCCTGCATTCCAGGGAGTACAGGTTTAGGAACCGAGCGTCCCCGTAATTGAGGTGGTTTATTGTAGTTATGCGTGCCGTGAAGATTCTCTGTACATTTTCTAGGTCTGCAATTTCACCTGCCTTGAAAGGTGCAGTAGCGTGCAGCAATATTCCAGCCTAGATAAAACAAGCAACCTGAAAAGTGTCAACATGGGCTTGGCATCCCTGGTTTTGAAGGTTCTCATTATCCATCCTGTCATTTTTCTAGCAGAAGCAATTGCTACAGTGTTATGATCCTTGAATGTGAGATCCTCTGTCATGTCACTCCAGGTCTTTGACAGTAGTCTTTTGCTCAATTGTGTGGTTGGAATTTATTTTATACTTCGATGAGATTTTAATTTCCTCACGTTTTCCATATCAGAGTAATTTTAATTTCTCATCATTGAACTTCATATTGTTTTCTGCAGCCCATTTAAAGATTTGGTTGATGTCTGCTTGGAGTCTTGCAGTGTCTTCAATGGTGGACACTGTCATGCAGGGTTCGGTGTCATCTGCAAAGGAAGACACGGCACTGTGGCTGATACCCCTGTCTATGTCCGATATGAGGATGAGGAACAATGGGGGGGAAAACTGTGTTTTGGGGAACAGACCACCGTACCGCCCAGACTTTCCCTTTTTTTTACTACTATTTTGTTTCTTTGTTGGGAAATTTTGATCCATCACCAATTTCCTGTTATTGCTTTATCACGATTTTGGGCTTTACACCATGGTCACACTTATCAAAGGCTTTTAAAAGTCTGTTATATTAAATTCAAATTTTTATTTCATTAAAAAGGGGGGGGGACTTATAGTTATACATTGTTGATATTACAAGAGGGCCCAATAATATGCCTAGGTATGCCTAGGTTTTGGGTTTTTGATGGTCTTACTCAATGCTATACAATGGATAACGATTGTAAGGTTATTTACAAAATTTGGTACGGAATTTAAACATTAAATTTAACAATTGTATAAAATTAGCAATTATTTTAAATTTTAAATGATAAAGGTGATATATTAAAATAGTTTTATATTGGGATCTTAGGCAAACTTATGACTATTAAGTATGGGAAAAAATTTTATTAAATTTTGTTAGTAATGTAAATTGGAAATCACAGATATCAATAATGTTTTTTTTCTGGGATATGTGCAAGATAAAGTAGAGGTTAACTCCCGGGTTGGGGGTGAGATAAGATTTTTTTTCGGTGTTTTTGAAAATGGAGGTTGGGGCTCAGTTCTAGAGTTTTGGGAGGGGGTTCCAGATTTATTTTTACGATTGAATTTTTGTATAGATTTAGTGGGACAGGGGGGAAGTCAAAGAATGTTTTGTCTGGTATTATGTTTATGGGTCCTTACAACTGTCAAGAAAGTTTTTAGCTCAGGGTTAAAGTTGGAATTAATGGTTCTATAAATGTAGATAGAGAGTAGGTAGGATTTCTGGCAGTGAGTAGGTTTAGGTCTTTGAAGGGGGGGGTTGGGCCAGCGTTGGATTGTGTGAAATTTTTACCGGCTTTTGTTTTTTTAATTTTTGGTGGGTAATTGCTGTTGATCCCCATGCACAAATGGCATAGGAGGTAGGGATGATGGGGGAAAGAGATAGGGGATAGGGCTGATTGTGGTACAAATCCGTATCTTAAAAAAAGGGTCCCCAAGTTTTTGGGAAATTTTTTTGTTATGTTTGGATATTGGGGGGTTTTCAGGTGCTGTCAAGGTGGGCCCAGGAATTTCCCTCTTATTCCCCAAAAGGGGGAGTTGATTTGTTTAATTGGGATCATCTGTTCTGTTGCCAAACATAATATAGAAGGTCTTATCAGTGGAGTGTGTTTTTGGCAGTCATCCATGTTGATATTTTTATTAAGCCTTTTGGGATTAAGCTGGGAAAGGTTTTGTGGGGGATGACATGTTGTATCCAGCAAAGAATATTGGTTTCAAGTGTTGTGAAATTGGGAATATAACATCTTCATTCTGCGCTTCTAGAGCATCCAGGACCTTGTTGTATGCCGTAGTTGGGACAGACAGGAGGACCCTGAAACCCTGCTGCCCTGGGTTGTGTAATTGATGGTTATCTAGATGAGTGGCGACTTGTTTTAACCCTTTCCAAGATTTTTTTTATAGGGGTCTATTGGTCTTTGTTCTTTGCATTGCTTTACGCCCCTTTTTGGGGTGGGGCTATGTCTGTTATTTTTTTAACCGGGTACCCCGGTCCATGCCCCCCCCCTGGGGTTTCACTGATAGGGTTTCAGTTCTTGATGAAACGAGTTCCCTAGTCAGGGCCTGGGGCGGAGTGCAGGGCCCTTTTTCCCTTTTAAGTCATGGACAAAGGAAAGGCTTCGCTACCAGGTTCTGTGGCACTCATAAAAAAATTTATTTAGGTCTTCCTTTCAGTCTGGTTTGGGTTGCTAAAAAATGAGTCATTGGGCTTTAGTAACTCATTTTCCCGTCATTTGGGGACCCTTGTTTTTAAAAGGGGGCCCAAACTGGGTGTTGTTCTCACTTGGGTTTAAAAAAAAAAATCTTTGGGTTTTTTTCAATTTCATTTAGGCTTTTAGTTTTTCCCCTTTTATTTTAAGATTCCAGTTTTTTATGTTTCTATTTCTCTGACCAGGGCCCCAAATTTTTTCAATATATTGGCCCTTTGGCGCTCTGTTATTCTTTCCTTCACCGAAGGGGGCCCTCTTTCTGTTTTCTCTTCTCCTCCTTTTCCCCTGGGAATTTTTAAAAAACCCCCAAAGTTAATTTTTCTAGACATAGGTTGGGCCATGATGTTGGGGATCTTCCCAGTTTATATCATTTAGGGGTTGGTTTACTTTTCCCCCTTGTTTTTTTTATTGGTTAAAATGGGGGAAAGGGTCCCACGGCGATCACATTTTCCCCTCGGGGGCCCCAAATGTCGGCCCTTTTGTTGGCGAGTACGGGACCCCCGGTTTCCCAAAATTTTTCCGAATCCGCTCAAGGGCCCTTACCAAAATTTTCTTTCTTGAAAAATGACACGAGGGTTAATTTTTTAGACCCCCAAAATACATTCAAAACACTTTAAAAATACCTTACAAAAAGTTCGGGTTTTAGATGACCAAAACCGGGGGCCACTTTTATCGTTTTTATATGAGAAATTTGATCGATCATCATTGTTATGAAGAGAGGTCCCATTCTCCAACTTGTAGGCTCTATTATTTTGGTTTAACCCC
>WNWK01033159.1:0-21368 GCA_009830355.1 Cherax destructor | reverse complement strand
GACCATAAAGGCCAGGCAGAGACCATAACGGCCAGGCAGAGACCATAACGGCCAGGCAGAGACCATAACGGCCAGGCAGAGACCATAACGGCCAGGAAGAGACCATAACGGCCAGGCAGAGACCATAACGGCCAGGCAGAGACCATAACGGCCAGGCAGAGACCATAACGAGCAGGCAGAGACCATAATGACCAGGCAGAGACCATAACGGCCAGGCAGAGACCATGACGGCCAGGCAGAGACCATGACGGCCAGGCAGAGACCATGACGGCCAGGCAGAGACCATAACGGCCAGGCAGAGACCATAAAGGCCAGGCAGAGACCATAACGGCCAGGCAGAGACCATAGCGGCCAGGCAGAGACCATAACGGCCAGGCAGAGACCATAACGGCCAGGCAGAGACCATAACGGCCAGGCAGAGACCATAACGGCCAAGCAGAGACCATAACGGCCAGGCAGAGACCATAACGGCCAGGCAGAGACCATAACGGCCAAGCAGAGACCATAACGGCCAGGCAGAGACCATAACGGCCAGGCAGAGACCATAAGGGCCAGGCAGAGACCATAACGGCCAGGCAGAGACCATAACGGCCAGGCAGAGACCATAACGGCCAGGCAGAGACCATAACGAGCAGGCAGAGACCATAACGACCAGGCAGAGACCATAACGGCCAGGCAGAGACCATGACGGCCAAGCAGAGACCATGACGGCCAGGCAGAGACCATGACGGCCAGGCAGAGACCATAAAGGCCAGGCAGAGACCATAACGGCCAGGCAGAGACCATAAAGGCCAGGCAGAGACCATAACGGCCAGGCAGAGACCATAACGGCCAGGCAGAGACCATAACGGCCAGGCAGAGACCATAACGGCCAGGCAGAGACCATAACGGCCAATCAGAGACCATAACGTCCAGGCAGAGACCATAACGGCCAGGCAGAGACCATAACGGCCAGGCAGAAACCATAACGGCCAAGCAGAGACCATAACGGCCAGGCAGAGACCATAACGGCCAGGCAGAGACTATAACGGCCAAGCAGAGACCATAACGGCCAGGCAGAGACCATAACGGCCAGGCAGAGACCATAACGGCCAAGCAGAGACCATAACGGCCAGGCAGAGACCATAACGGCCAGGCAGAGACCATAACGGCCAAGCAGAGACCATAACGGACAGGCAGAGACCATAACGGCCAGGCAGAGACCATAACGGCCAAGCAGAGACCATAACGGCCAGGCAGAGACCATAACGGCCAGGCAGAGACCATAACGGCCAAGCAGAGACCATAACGGCCAGGCAGAGACCATAACGGCCAGGCAGAGACCATAACGGCCAGGCAGAGACCATAACGGCCAAGCAGAGACCATAACGGCCAGGCAGAGACCATAACGGCCAGGCAGAGACCATAACGGCCAGGCAGAGACCATAACGGCCAGGCAGAGACCATAACGGCCAGGCAGAGACCATAACGGCCAAGCAGAGACCATAACGGCCAAGCAGAGACCATAACGGCCAGGCAGATACCATAACGGCCAGGCAGAGACCATAACGGCCAGGCAGAGACCATAACGGCCAGGCAGAGACCATAACGGCCAAGCAGAGACCATAACGGCCAGGCAGAGACCATAACGCCAGGCAGAGACCATAACGGCCAGGCAGAGACCATAACGGCCAAGCAGAGACCATAACGGCCAGGCAGAGACCATAACGGCCAGGCAGAGACCATAACGGCCAGGCAGAGACCATAACGGCCAGGCAGAGACCATAACGGCCAGGCAGAGACCATAACGGCCAGGCAGAGACCATAACGGCCAGGCAGAGACCATAACGGCCAGGCAGAGACCATAACGGCCAGGCAGAGACCATAACGGCCAGGCAGAGACCATAACGGCCAGGCAGAGACCATAACGGCCAGGCAGAGACCATAACGGCCAGGCAGAGACCATAACGGCCAGGCAGAGACCATGCCAGCCAGACATGCACACACAGAGACAAGCGGACAGATATAGAGATTTAGACGGGCAAGCACATCGAAACACACTGCAGTCAGTATTCAGCACGTGGTGGTGTTATGATTCAACACGTGGTGGTGTTATGATTCAACACGTGGTGGTGTTATAATTCAACACGTGGTGATGTTATGATTCAACACGTGGTGGTGTTATGATTCAGCACGTGGTGGTGTTATAATTCAACACGTGGTGGTGTTATAATTCAACACGTGGTGGTGTTATGATTCATCACGTGGTGGTGTTACGATTCAACACGTGGTGGTGTTATAATTCAACACGTGTTGGTGTCAGCATGGAACACGTGGTGGTGTCAGTATGTAACTTGTGGTGGTGTCAGCATGGAACACGTGGTGGTGTCAGCATAGAACACGTGTTGGTGTCAGCATGTAACACGTGGTTGTGTCAGCATCTAACACGTGGTGGTGTCAGCATGGAACACATGGTTATGTCAGCATGTAACATGTGTTCGTATCATCATGGAACACGTGCTGGTGTCAGCATAGAACTCGTGGTGGTGTCAGCTTAGAACACGTGGTGGTGTCAGCATGTAACGCATGGTGGTGTCAGCATGGAAAACGTGGTGGTGTCAGCATGTAGCACGTGGTGGTGTCAGCATGAAGCACGTGGTGGTATCAGCATGGAACACGTGGTTATGTCAGCATGTAACACGTGTTGGTGTCAGCATAGAACTCGTGGTGGTGTCAGCATAGAACTCGTGATGGTGTCAGCTTAGTACACGTGGAAGTGTCAGCATGGTACACGTTGTGGTGTCAGCATGGAACACGTGGTGGTGTCTGAATGGAACACGCGGTGGTGTCAGCATAGAACACATGGTAGTGTCAGCATGGTACACGTGGTGGTGTCAGCATGGAACACGTGGTGGTGTCTGAATGAAACACGCGGTGGTGTCAGCATAGAACTCGTGGTGGTGTCAGCTTAGAACACATGGTAGTGTCAGCATGGTGCACGTGACGGCGTCAGCATTGAACACGTGGCGGTGTCAGCATGTAACACGTGGTGGTGTCAGCATAGAACACGTGGTGGTGTCAGCATGGAACATGTGGTGGTGTCAGCATAGAATAATAATAATAATAATAATAATAATAATAATAATAATAATAATAATAATAATAATAATAATAATAATAATAGTAATAATAATAATAATAATAATAATGATAATGGTCTTAAACTAAATAATTTTCTCTAATTACACTAAGGTGCTTTAATTAAAATGATGTCTTGATAATTTGTATTTACAATATTTGTCGTAGTACGTTGTTTTTGACTGATAGAAAGACAGTTGTACTCTCAACTCTTAATCCTGGAGGGAGTCGTACCCTCAACTCTCAATTCTTGAGTTAATTGTACCCTCAACTCTCAATCCTGGAGGCAGTCGTACCCTCAACTCTCAATTCTTGAGTTAATTGTACCCTCAACTCTCAATCCTGGAGGCAGTCGTACCCTCAACTCTCAATCCTGGAGGGAGCCGTCATTTTACCCAAACAAGGAACCCAAATGACCTCGAATGAGGACCCAAATAGAGACTTAAATTAGATCAGTATGGTGGCATAAGTTAATACCCAAATAGGAATATGAAAAGAATCTAAAAACTAATCCTAAAATAAAAACAAAACTTAAAACATAATTGATTTGATTTAAACTTGTAGAAATTCCACTGTGAAAAAATAGTGAACTTTCAATCGCTTTCGTGATTTCTCACATTATCAAGGATCTATTATAATTCCTTGACAATGTGATTTTTCTGCATAACGTGGTATTACCTGTTTACTGTGATTTTATTACATTAATTAAACATATAATGAATACAAATATAACCACTTAGTCCTTAAATGTTGACAAGTGCATTTAGTAACACTAAAGTGTAGACCATCAGTCCCAACTAACAATAAATGACAGGCAAACCTGTATGACCATAGAATGTAGACAAGTAGACTAAATTCATCATGATTTATAAGGCATTTGGAGTTACTCTCATCCGTTGGAAGACAGTAAATACACTGCAGAGGTCCCATAGAGGGTTTCTGGAAACTATGTCTATCATTAATTTCGACTTCTTTATGGTCTAAACATCAACGAGATCTTCGCAATGGTTAAAATAACACGAAATTAAACAAAACATGAAACGTACCTATGTACATGAATACAGAAGCAGAGATTTAATAAAAAAAATAATATAAATTATTTCTAAATGTAAGTAAAACCGTATTGCCAGTGAAGTACACAGCCTTTCTGACTTGTCACTTGCCTCGTGTTTTTATTAAGCCCCCCCGAGGTAAGTCCGCCCCCCGGCGCCAGCGCCACCGTCCGAGTCAACTCTAAGCTGATTACGTGCTGGTAAGCTCTTCCACCCCATACACCGCCCCATAAAACCCCTCCCCAGCTCACTCCCAGGTCCCTACCCACTCCCACTCTACCCCACTCGATCTCTCCGTTTCTCTCGATCTCCCCTCTCAGCTTCTCCCCGGTATAAGTGAAAAGCAAGTGAACAGCAACTTTGGGCCATACACATATTTTAACTGTAGATCAACACTTACATTATATTGCAGGATAAGGACAGAAGAAAAGTCTGTCGTATTTACATTTCAAACAAAATACAGATAAGAGGTACATAAAATTATACGTATATATATGCAAATCCAAAAGGAAAAACACTACTTAAGGTTGGTAATCTAAGGGTAAGTCATTACCTAGAATGAGCCAAGTGTTGTCTTAGGTGTGGGAATGCCATGGAGTAGATTTTTCAGATAAAAAGTCTGTAATCTTGTTACATCTAAAATACTATGAAACTATTTAAAATTTCTTTCAAAATCCGTGGCTTATACCTCGGCGGTAGTAACTGTCTTGCAACCGGGTTTGATCTTAGGACAAGCGAAGACGTTGGGAACATTTCCTTACACCTGCTGCCCTTGTTCATGTGGCATTAAAGGCGTTAGCCGACCCTTGTAGGTGGCATGCTGAGACGAGGAAGAGGATGGTAGTATTCCTTGGATAAGGCAGTGCTTTAAAATGAGCTGATTTAGCTTCTCAACTTTGTAAATGCAATCGTGCAAGATTAAAAAATGACAAAAGCATCAATAATATTTCTCTTAGTTGAATTTTTTTTCTTGTCAAGTGAACGAGATTTATTGCAGTTATTGTGATGTGCTTCACTTCCTACGAGATGAAAATGTGAATGGACGAGCATGGCCCATGGCCGGGCTCCGAGAGTAAAAAGACTCGAAACTTATCTCACACTGTCTGTTGTTTATCAAAAGTACCTAAACTTCTGCTTTGCCCAGTTTAAAATTTGTATATAATATATATTATATATTATATACAGCCTCTCTCACTCGTTTACCGACGATTCGGACTTACGACGGGCTCTCTGACCAATATGCATACCTAAATAATGTATATTAGAGCTGATTTCTTCTATTCTTTTTATTAGAATTCACAAGTCATTTGCAAACATTTAAAACAATATCAGAAATGTTATAAATGGTGCAAAGGTGACATCAAAACAATATCAAAGATGGTTGACACGAACCCACTCTTATTATAGTATGTTCCTTACTTAGCGACGAATTCATTTACCAACCTGGAGTCTACCTGGAGGGTATTCCAGGGATCAACACCCCAGCGGCCCGGTCCAAGACCAGGCCTCCCGGTGGATCAGGGCCTGATCAACGAGGCTATTACTGCTGGCTGCACGCAGTCCAACATACGAACCACAGCCCGGCTGCTCCGGCCCCGACTTTAGGTATCTGTCCAGCTCCCTCTTGAAGACAACCAGGGGTCTACTGGTAATGCCCCTTATGGCGGGTGGGAGGCTGTTGAACAGTCTTGGGCCCCGGACACTTAATTAGTTTTCTCTTAGTGAACCAGTATGTTGGGGTATGTTGCATCGCCTGCCAAGTATTTTGCTTTCGTAGGGAGTGATTTATGTGTGCATATTGGGAACCAGTCCCTCCAGAATCTTCCAGGTGTATATTATGATATATCTCTCTTGCCTGCACTCCTGTGAGTACATGTCAAGTGCTTCCGGGCGTTCCCAGTAGTTAAGGTGTTTGATGGAACTTATACGTGCAGTAAAGGTTCTCTGTACATTCTCTAGATCTGCAATTTCAACTGCCTTGAATGGGGATATTAATGTACAGCAGTATTCCAGCCTAGAGAGATCAAGTGATTTAAAAGGATCATCACTGGCTTAGCATCTCTTGTCTTGAATGTTCTCATTATCCTCATTTCCTCGCAGATGTGATAGTGGGAAATAAGACACATATGCAACACTTGGGTATCTTTAATGAGGAAACGTTTCGCCACACAGTGGCTTCATCAGTCCAATACAAAGCAGAAAGTAGTAATGAGAGGAGGAGTTTGAGGTAATCAGTCCCTCAGCCTGGAATCGATGTGTTCAGTCCATCAATCATGTAGGAAGTACAGCATAGGACTGTAGAAGTGGCTTATATACTGTATGCAGGTAAGTCGAAGCAGGAGGAGGCGGGATCACAGTGGAACTATCCACTAGAGTAAGTAGGTCTTCGTCCAAAGGTTGGACAAGTGTTGAAAAATTCCTTGTATCAAGATCCCAAGATGTGGCTGTGTCAGACAGGAATGTAGATGAATGGTTCAGAGAACCAACAAGTTGATAAATAAGACAAATGTAGACTGATGAAGCCACTGTGTGGCGAAACGTTTTCTCATTAAAGATACCCAAGTGTTGCATATGTGTCTTATTTATCAACTTGTCGGTTCTCTGAACCATTCATCTACATGTGATAGTGGCATTGTTGTGGTCCTTGAAGATGAGGTCTTCGGACATTACCACTCCCAGGTCCTCCACATTACTTTTCCGATCAATTGTGTGATTAGAGTTTGTAGTTTATTCAGTCCTAGCAATTATTTCCTCCAGTTTTCCATAACGGAGTAGTTGGAATTTGTCTTCATTGAACATCATATTGCCCTCCATTGCCCATTGGAAAACTTGGTTTATATCTTCTTGGAGATTTGCCGTGTCTTCAATGGATGACACTCTCATGCAAAGGATGATACGGTGCTATGGTTTACATCTCTGTCTATGTCTGATAATGAAGAACAGGATAGGTGCGAGTACTGTGCCTTGTGGGACAGAGCTCTTCACTATGGCAGCATCCGATTTAACTCTGTTTACCACTACTCTTTGTGTTCGATTGGTTAGAAAGTTGAAGATCCATCTGCCTACTTTGTCAGTTATTCCTTTATCACGCATTTTGTGTGCTATTACACCATGATCGCACTTGTCAAAGGCTTTTGCAAAATCTCTGTATACTACATCTGCATTCTGTTTGTTTTCCAGTGCATCTAAGACCATATCATAGTGGTCCAGTAGTTGCGAGAGGCAGGATCGACCTGCTCTGAAACTATGTTGTCCTGGGTTGTGCAATTTTTGGGAGTCCAGGTGGTTTGCTATCCTGCTTCTTAGAACTCTTTCAAAGATTTTTATGATATTGGATGTTAAAGCTCTTGGTCTATAGTTCTTAGCTACTGCTTTGCTGCCACCTTTATGGAGTGGGACTATATCCGTTGTTTTTAGTGACTGTGGAATCTCACCTGTGTCTAAGCTCCTCCATAGCATACTCAGGGCCTGTGAGAGGGGTTTCTTGCAGTTCTTAATGAACACAGAGTTCCAAGAGTCTGGGCCTGGGACTGAGTGCATGGGCATGTCGTCGATGGCTTTTTCAAAGTCTAGTAGAGTTAGGGATATGTCAGAAATTTGGCATACATTGGCAGGGTTTTGAGGCTCATTCATGAAAAAATTGTTTGGATTGTCTATCTTTAGACTGATTAGTGGCTCGCTGAACACAGTCATATTGAGATTTCAGTATCTTACTCATTTCTTTGTTGTCATCTGTGTAGGATCTGTCATGTCTGAGCAGGGGCCCTATACTAGAAGTGGTTTTGCCTTGTTTATGGCATATGAAAAGAAATATTTTGAATTTCTTTCAATTTCACTAATCGCTTTTAGCTCATCTTGTCTCTTCTGGATCCTGTATTAGTCCTTTAACTGTAGCTCAATATTTTCCACTTCCCTGGTTAGCGCTGTAGCGTGTATCAGATAATCTGGCATTCTTATGGAGCTCAGTGATTCATCGCCTTCTCCTGTAGAGGAGCTTCTTTCTCTCTCAGTTTACTTCTTCTCTTCTTTTTCGTAGAGGAATACGCCTTGAACATACTTCAGCTACCAGGAAGTTGATCTTTTCAAGGCACTGGTTAGGGTCCATGTAATTTAAGATATCTTCCCAACATGTTTCCTTTAGGGCATAGTTTACCTGATCCCAGTTGATGTTCTTGTCGTTGAAGTTGAATTTGGTAAAGGTACCCTCACAGCTGTATGCATTTTGCTGATCCGGACTCCTGTGCATGTAAGTCTGGACTTCGATTAGATTGTGATCAGAATTTGTTGTTTTTGATTTGGTTATGTTTCTTACCAGGTCCTCATTATTTGTGAAAATAAGGTCTAGTGTCTTCTCGTCTCGTTGGCTCCACTATCTGCTGACTTAGGGTGTGTTTGTTGCAGAAATTCAGCAGCTCATGTGTGTGTGACTTTTCATCTGAGCTGCCTCCGGGGATTATTTCTGCTATAACATTATTTGCTACATTCTTCCATTTTGTATGTTTTAGATTGAAGTCACCAAGCAGCATGATGTTTGGGGATGGAAGGTTTTCAGACAAGAGTCAATTTTTGATAGTTGTTCTTTGAAATGTTGGGAAGTTGCATCTGGTGGCTTATATACAAGTACAATGACTAAGTTTTGGTTCTCGATTTTTATTGTTAGAACTTCAACTACATCATTTGTGGTGTTCAGTATCTCTGTGCAAATGAGCGACTCTGACATACAGGCCAACTTCCCCTTTTGTTGCTTATTCTTTCTGTTGCATCTAAAAAGGTTGTACCCAGGTATCCATATTTCACTGTGAAAGTAATCTTTTGCGTGGGTCTCTGTGAACCCTGCAAACACTGCATTTGACTTCCCTAGAAGTCCACTAATGAAAGGTTGTTGTTGGTGGATGGCTTAAAGGACCTGGTCATAGGAACGGAACTCCGTCGTTAAGTGAGGAGAGGCTGTACTGTACACATTCTTCTTGTTTGAGCATATTTTATAATTTTTATTGTATTCTTATGGTTTTCAATATGACATGGATCTATTAAACACAATATTTATTTACTTTAAAGTTCAGAGTGACACATGACAATACTTGTTGGATATCATAACATCATTGTAATAATCTTTGCTCCTTAACTGTACATACATTGAGGAAAACTAAGCTATTATTGTTTCCTCTCTTAGTCATAAACTTTAACTTTGTTAAGCTGGCATTAACGTCGTGTCGAACCAGAGAGCAACAATGAATGCCATTAACATGTTAGTTTCATACAACATTTTCTCTTCCTAAATTCGCTCAGATTCTGGTTTCAGAATATTTCATGTACTGATTAACTATTATTGACGACAAGTGTTACCCATTGCCATGCCAAAATTTAGAGATAATAAACTTTCAGATGAACTTTCAGATGCAGAAGATGGTGAAACATCAAAATATAATTTAATTAACCCCATGATCATCAGAGTCAATAACTTCAGGGATAAATTTTATAGTACATCAGTAGGAAATTTTGGGAAAGGAATTTATTAAAATTAATATATTTTGTTTTTTTGCACTGAAAACCTTTTTTTACGAATACTCTTCATATATGTTTAACATTTCGCTAGTTCACGTCATTCACAATGTATATATAATTGCTATTTAAAGGAATGTGGAGTTTAAGTTAAAAATTCTGCCTATATTTTCCTTGAAGAAAAAAGTTAAACCAGTCTGGGTCACACAGCACTGAAATTCTGACTATTAAAGAATTATCCTCACCATTAAATTAAAAGATGCTGAACTGTGCAAGGGAGACACCAATTGCTAGTTAAATCTATAATACAGCAGGAACATCAACAATAGCAACAGCAACAAGAATCAGCAGTAATACCACCACCAACGGCAGTAACAACAAAAACAACATCAATAATATCAGTAACAGAGCAGCAACAATAATACCAGCGGCGGCATCAACAAGATCTGCAATAACAGCAGCAACAGCAGGAACCTTGAAGGGTAGGGGGATGGGGAGAGATGGGAGTAGGATAGGAGGAGGAGGCGAAGGAGGAGGAGGGAGGGCCTTTGGAGGGGAGCGGGTGGACGCCCCCAAACACCCCAATTAATATAGGCTGCTCAGGTTACAACGTCACCCAGTGGAGGAAATCCTCTTAAGCCAGAGCGAGGAGGGTGCCCACTGACGATGTGGGGAGGAGGGGTGTGGTGGCCAGGGTCGTAGTACTGGTGCTTGTGGTGGTGGTGGGAAGGGTGATGATGGTGGTGGGTAATGTGATGGTGGTGGTTATGGTGGTGTGCAGTGTGATGGTGGTGGTTCTGGTGGTGGTGGTGTGCAGTGTGATGGTGGTTATGGTGGTGGAAAGGGCGATGGTGGTGGTGGTGTTGGTAATAGTGGTGGTGGGAAGGCTGATGGTTATAATGATGGGAAGGGGTGAGGGGTGGTAATGATGGGAATGGATGAAGGGTGTTAATGATTGGAAGGCGTGAGGAGTGGTAATGATTGGAAGGGGTGAGGTGTGGTATGATGGGGGGCGGCGAGGAGTAGTAATGGTAAGAAGCGGTGAGGATTGGTGATGATGGGGAGTGGTAAAGGGTGGTAAAGATGGGAAGGAGTGGTAATGATGGAGATGGGTGGAAGTGATGGGAAGGGGTGAAAGGTGGTAAGAATGGTGAGGGCTGAGAGGTAATAATGGTGGGAAGAGGTGGTAGTGATGAGGAGGGGTGAGGGTTGTGATGATGGGAAGGGGTGGGGAGTGGTGGTAAGGACGGTTAGGGGTGGTAATGGTGAGAAGATTAGAGGGGTAGTAAGAATGGGAAGGGCTTAGAGGAAGCAATGATGGGAAGGGGTGAGAGGTTGTAGTAATGTGAAGGGTAGGAAATGGTAATGATAGTGAGGGGTGAAGGGAGGTAATGATGTTAAGGGTTAAGGGGTGGTAATGATGGGAAATAGTGAAGGGTGGTAAAGATGGGAAGATGTGAGGGATAGAGATGATGGGAAGGGGTGAGGGAGAGGTAACTGTTGGGAGGGGTAGAGGTTTGTAAGGATGGGAAAGGGTGAGGGGTGGTAATGATGTGAAGGTCCCATGGTGTAATGGTTAGCACCCTGGACTTTGAATCCAGAGATCCGAGTTCGAGTCTCGGTGGGACCTGATCATTGTTTGCTTATGATAAACTGTGGAGCTGCGAGCTGAGAGCTGATGTGGTACTGAGCTTTCCTCGGGCAGTGGTTCAAACTTATATAAACTTCCTGCTGTAGAAAGAAATATAAAAGGCTCGTGAAACTCCGTGTTCATCAAGAACTGCAAGAAGCCCCTTTCACGTGCCTTAAGTATTCAATGGAGAGGGAGCATGGAAACAGGGGTCATCCCACAGTCACTAAAAACAACAGACATACCCTCATTCCACAAAGGTGTCAGTAAAGCAATTGCAAGAATTACAGACCGATAGCACTAACGTCCCACCTTATAAAAATCTTTGAAAGGGTTCTAAAAAACAAGATCGCCACCCACTTAGATACCCATCAATTGCACAACTCAGGGCAGCATTGGTTTAGAAAAGGTCGCTCTGCTTATCCCAACAACTTGACCACTTTGACACGGTCTTGGATGCACTGGAGGACAAATAAAATGCAGATGTAATTGCATGGTGTAATTGCACACAAAATACGTGATAAAGGAATAACAGGAAAAGTTGGCAGAAGGATTTATAACTTCTAACAAATGGAACACAAAGTGATAGTAAACAGAGTAAAGTCTGAGGCGGCTACAGTGAGAAGTTCTGTTCCACAAGATACAATACTCGCTCCCATCCTGTTCCTCATCCTCATATCTGAAATAGACAGAAGTGTAAGGCACAGCACCGTGTCTTTCTTTGTATATGACACCCGAATTTGCGTGACAATATCATCCATCGAAGACACCGCAAGTCTCCAAGCAGACATCAACCAAATCTTTAAATGGACAGCAGAAAACAATATTAAGTTCAATAAAGACAAATTACAATTACTCAGCTTTGGAAAACTCGAGGAAATCAAAACTGTATCGAGTATAAAATTCCAAGAACACAATAGAGCGAAAAACTAAAGTGAAGGACCTGGCAGTGATGTCAGAGGATCTCACTTTCAAACATCACAACAATGTATCTACCACGTCTTCTAGGAAAATGATATAATGGATAATGAGAACCTTCAAAACTAGGGGTGCCAAGCCCATGATGATTCTCATCAAATCGCTTGTTCTCTCCAGGCTGGAATATTGCTGCACACCAACGGCCCCTTTCAAGGCAGACGAAATTGCAGACCTGGAGAATAAACACAGAAATTTCAAAGCACATATAAGTACGATAAAGCACCTAAATTACTGGAAACGGTTGAAATCCCCTTTATTTATACTCTCTCTAATGGGGGAGAAAGACATATGAACATATTCATTTGGGAAAACCTAGAGTACTATCCCCAAAACTGCACACGAAAAACATTTCCAACAAAAGCAAAAAACTTTACAGGAGATGCAACATCCCCAATGAAATAGGGCTCCACGAGTAAGCTGAACAACAAAATAAGTGTCGGGGGGCCCCAAAGGGAGTTCAGCTGCTCCCACCATAAAAAGGGGGTTACCAAAGACCCTTTGGTATCTTCAAGAAGGTGCTGGACAGACACCTAAACAGTTCCTGACCAGCCGGGCTGTGGTTCTTACGTCGGTTCACGTATGACCAGCAGTAAAGGCTGGTTTATCAGGTCCGATACATGACCCCAAACCCCCCCCTCCAGGTATACTCTAGGGAAGGGGGGGGGGTAACGATGAGGGCGAGGAGCGGTAATGATGGGAAGTGGTGAAGGGTGGTAATGATATGAAAGGTTGAAGGTAGTAATGATGGGAAGGGGGGAGGGTGGTAATGATGGGAGGTATTGATAGCAAGCTGTAGGGAGTAGTAATGGAGGGAAGGGTTGAGGATGGGATGCAAGGAATGGTAATGATGGGAAACCGTTAGAGGTGGTAATGATTGGAAGGGGGGAAGGGGGGTAATGATGGGAAGGGGGTGTGGGGGGGAAATGACAAGAAGGGGTGAAGGGTGGAAAGGATGGTGGGGTGCTAATGATCTGAAGGTCCCATGGTGTAATGGTTAGCACCCTGGACTTTAATCCCGAGTCCAGTTCAGTCTCGTGGGACCTGATCATTGTTTGCTTATGATAAACTGTGGAGCTGCGAGCTGAGAGCTGATGTGGTACTGAGCTTTCCCCGGGGAGTGGTTCAAACATATAAACTTCCTGCTGTAGAAAAAATATAAAGGTGTGGAACCCGTGTTCATCAAAAACGCAAAAGCCCTTTCACGTGCCAAGATTCTATGGAGAGGGGGCATGGAAAAGGGGCATCCCACAGTCACTAAAAACAACAGACATACCCTCATTCCACAAAGGTGTCAGTAAAGCAATTGCAAAGAATTACAGACCGAAGCACAAAAGCCCCAAATTTTTAAAAAAATTTTTGAAAGGGTTCTAAAAACAAGATCGCCACCCACTTAGATCCCCATCAGTTGAAAAACTCGGGGCGCATTGGTTTAAAAAAGGTCCCCCGCCACCCCAACAATTTACCACTTAGACACGGTTTTGGGATGCACTGGAGGACAAATAAAATGCAGATGTAGTACATAGATTTCGATCATGGTGTAATTGCACACAAAAAAATGATAAAGGAATAACAGGAAAAGTTGGCAGAAGGATTTATAACTTCCTAACAAATGGAACACAAAGAGTGATAGTAAACAGAGTAAAGTCTGAGGCGGCTACAGTGAGAAGTTCTGTTCCACAAGATATAATATTTGCTCCCCTCCTGTTCCTCATCCTCATATCTGAAATAGACAGAAGTGTAAGGCACAGCACCGTGTCTTTTTTGTATATGACACCCGAATTTGCGTGACAATATCATCCATCGAAGACACCCCCAAATCTCCCCAAAAAAAACATCAACCAAATCTTTAAATGGACAGCAGAAAACAATATTAAGTTCAATAAAGACAAATTACAATTACTCAGCTTTGGAAAACTCGAGGAAATAAAACTGTATCAGAGTATAAAATTCCAAGAACACAAAATAGAGCGAAAAACTAAAGTGAAGGACCTGGCAGTGATGTCAGAGGATTCACTTTCAAACATCACAACAATGTATCTACCACGTCTTCTAGGAAAATGATATAATGGATAATGAGAACCTTCAAAAATAGGGGTGCCAAGCCCATGATGATTCTCACAAATCGCTTGTTCTCTCCCGGTTGGAATATTGCTGCACACCAACGGCCCCTTTTTTTAAGGCAGACGAAATTGCAGACCTGGGGAATAAACAGAGAACTTTCAAAGCACATATAAGTACGATAAAGCACCTAAATTACTGGGAACGGGGTTTTTGGCGAGGGGCGGTAATGATGGGAAGTTGTGAAGGTGGGAATGAAAAAAGGTTGGGGGTAGATAAAGTGGGAAGGGGTGAGGATGGTAATGATGGGAAAAATTGATAGGAGGTTTTGAGGGGAGTAGTAATGGTAAGAAGGGTTGAGGATGGGGCGCAAGGAATGGTAATGATGGGAAAAACCCTTAGAGGGGGTAAGATTGGAAGGGGTGAAGGGTGGTAATGATGGAAGGGGGGTGGGGTGGAAAGGCCAAAAAAGGGGGGAAAAGGGTGGAAAGGATGGGGAGGGGTGCTAATGATGGGGAAAGGGGTGAGGGTAGCAGCGCAAGGAAGCAGTAAGAGGTAGAACCAGGTGGTAATGGCAAGTAGCAATAGTATGGATCAGAGTCGCGCAGTAGCACCAGGTAGCAGTGCCAGATAGCAATACAAGGTAGTATCGCCAGATACCAACATTAAGTACAATGCCAGCTAGCAGCGTCAAGTAGCAATAGGAAGTACATGGAGTCTACGTGGAGGGTATTTCGGGGTCAACGCCCCGCGATCCAATCCGTGACCATGCCTCCCGGTGGATCAGGGCCTGATCAGCCAGGCTGTGACTGCTGGTCACACGGAGTCCAACGTGCGAACCACAGCCCAGCTGATTGAGTACTGACTTTAGGTATCTGTCAGCTCCCTCTTGAAGGCAGCCAGGAGGTCTATGGTATCCTTATGCCTGGTGGAAGGCTGTTGAACAGTCTTGGACCCCGGACACTTGTTGTGTTTTCTCTTAGTGTACTCACGGCTTTTCATTGGGGGATGTTGCACCGTCTGACAAGACTTTTGCTTTCGTAGGGAGTGATTTCTGTGTGCATATTAGGGACCAGTCCTCTAGGATCTTCCAGGTGTAGATTATGATGTATCTCTCTCACCTGCTCTTCGGAAGTACAGGTCAAGTGACTCCAAACGTTCCCAATAATTAAGGTGCTTGAGTTGAATTTCTATGTTCAGTGAAGGTTCTCTGTACATTATCAATATCTGTGATTTCACCTGTCTTGAATGGGGGTGTTAGTGCACAACAGTATTGCAGCCTAGAAAGAGCAAGGAATTTATAAAAGGATTATCATTGGCAAGACATCCCTTGTTTTGAAAGTTCTCATTATCCATCCTATCATTTTCCTCGCTGATGAGATAGTGACACTGTTGAGATCTTTGAAGATGAGATCATATGACATTAACACTCCCAAGTCCTTCACAATTCTTTTTCAATCTATTGTGGGAATAGAGTTTGTAGTATACTCAGTTTTGTGCTAGGTAGCAGGTTCACATTTCAGTGACAAATAGCATGCCAGGTTGCAGTGCCAGATACAAGTGCCAGATTGCAGCGCCAGGTAGCAGTGTCAGGTAGGCGTATCAGGTAGTTGCGCCAGGAAGCAGTGACAGATAGCAGCGCCAGGTAAGAGTAGTTGAGAACAGTGATAGGTAGCCATGGAAAGTAGCAACGCCAGGTAACAGTATCGGGTAGCAGCGACACATTGAGTTACTAGGCATCAGGGCCAGGTAGCAATGCCAGGTAGCAGCGCCAGGTAACATCACTAGGTAGCAGCGCCAGGTAGCAGTGCCAAGGTAGTTGCGCTAGGTAGCAATGTAAGGTGGCAGTGCCAAGTAGCAGTCAAAGTAGCAGTGCTAGGTAGTAATGTCGGGTAGCAGTGCCAGGCAACAATGTCAGGTAGCAGCAATTGGGAGCAGCGTAAAGTAGCAGCGCCAAGTAACAATGTCAGATAGTAGTGCTAGGTATCAATGTCTAGTAACAGTGCCATGTAACAGCGCCAGGCAGCAGTAACAGATACAATGCCAGGTAACACCGCCAGGTAGCCTTTCCATATATCAGTGCCAGGTTGCACTGATATATGGAAAGGTGCTGCTACTTGTAGCAGCGCCAAGTAACAGTACAACGTAGAAGCGCCAAGTAGAAGGTCAAGTAGCATAGAGAGGAATCAGTGCCTAGAAGCAATGCCAAGTAGCAATGTCAGGTAGCAATGTCAGGAAGCAATGTCAGGTAGCAATGTCAGGTAGCAATGCCTGGTAGTAGTGCCAGGTAGCAGCGCCAGGAAGCAGTGACGGTAGTAGCGCCATGTAACAGTGTCAGTAGCAGTGCCATGTAACAGTGCGAGTTAGCAGTGCCGGGTAACAGTGCCAGGTATCAGTGCCAAGTAGCAGAGCTAGGTATCAATGTCTGAAAGCAGTGCTAAGAAACAGTACCAGATAGAAGCGCTAGGTAGTAGTGCCGTGTAGCACCAGGTAACAGTGCCAGAAAACAACGCCAGGCAGCTTTACCAAGTTTCAGTGCCAAATGTCTGTGTCAAGTTGCAGTGCTAGGTAGCAGCACTAGGTAGCAATGCCAGGTAGCAGCAACAAGTAGCAAAACCAGGTAGTGACAGGTGGCAGTGCCAGACAACAGGTCAGGGTAGTAGCGCCAGGTAGAACCGCTAGGCAGCAGTCCCACGTAGCAACGCTAAGTAGCAATGCCAAGTTGCAGCGCCAGGTAAGACCGCCAGGTAGATGCGCAAGATAGTAAGGCTAGAAAGCAGCGCCATGTAGCAGTGTTAGATAGCCCTGCCAGGTAACAGTGCCAGATAGCACCATATGTGTAGAGAACCCAGAATAACCCAAAAAAGTCAGACAGAGTGACTTATTTCCATTGGGGTCCTTTTAATACCTTATTATTATACAATGTAGGAGATATCTTATTATTATACTATATAGCAACACCCCGATAGCAGTACCAGATAGCAGTTTCAAATAACAGCACCAGATAGCAGCACCAGGTAGCAGCGCCAGATAGAAGCGCCAGTTAACACCAGATAGCAGCACCAGATAGCAGTACCAGACAGAAGTACCAGATAACACCACCAAATAGCAGCACCAGATAGCAGCACCAGATACCAGTACCAGATAGCATCACCAGATAGCATCACCAGATAGCAGCACCAGATAACAGCAGTAGATAGCAGTACCAAATAGCAGCACCAGGTACCAGCGCCAGATAGCAGCACCAGATAGCAGTGCCAGATAGCAGCACCAGATAGCAGTGCCAGATAAAAGCACCAGATAGCAGCACCAGGTAGCACCAGGTATCATCACCTGGTGGCAGTACCAAGTATCACCACCAGGTAGCACAGGTATCAGTACCAGTTGGAAGTACAAAGTATCAGCACCAGGTAGCACCAGGTATCATCACCAGGTGGAAGTACCAAGTATCACCACCAGGTAGCACAGGTATCAGTACCAGTTGGAAGTACAAAGTATCACCACCAGGTAGCACCAGGTATCATCACCAGGTGGAAGTACCAAGTATCACCACCAGGTAGCACAGGTATCAGTACCAGTTGGAAGAACCAAGTAGCAGCACCAGGAAGCACCAGGTATCATCACCAGGTGGCAGTACCAAGTATCACCACCAAGTAGCACAGGAATCAGTACCAGTTGGAAGTACCAAGTATCACCACCAGGTAGCACAGGTATCAGTACCAGTTGGAAGTACCAAGTAGCAGCACCAGGCATCATGCATCATCACCTAGTGGCAGTACCAAGTATCACCACCAGGTAGCACAAGTATCAGTACCAGTTGGAAGTACCAAGTAGCAGCACCAGATAGCACTAGGTATCATCATCTGGTGGCAGTACCAAGTATCACCACCAGGTAGCACAGGCATCAGTACCAGTTGGAAGTACCAAGTAGCAGCACCAGGTAGCACCAGGTATCATCACCTAGTGGCAGTAGCAAGCATCACGACCAGTAGCACAGGTATCAGTACCAGTTGGAAGTACTAAGTATGAGCACCAGGTATCATCACCAGGGGGCAGTACCAAGTATCAGCACCAGGTAGCAGCGGTGTCAGTACCAGTTGGAAGTACCAAGTATCAGCACCAGGTAGCAGCGGTATCAGTACCAGTTGGAAGTACCAAGTATCAGCACCAGGTAGCAGCGGTATCAGTACCAGTTGAAGTACCAAGTATCAGCACCAGGTAGCAGCGGTATCAGTACCAGTTGGAAGTACCAGTATCACCACCAGGTATCAGCGGTATCAGTACCACTTGGAAGTACCAAGTATCAGTACCAGGTAGCTGCGGTGTGCTGGTAAAAGAATTTTCGGATCTGTTAAGAAGATTAATTGTTGGCTGCGGCCTCGATAATCGCGACTCAGAGACCAATTACTGGAGGAAATCCCTAAATAATTACACCGTTTATGTTTGAGGTGCGTACATGATTTTCCATTGATATCACTGGTGTGGTGATGGTGCGGTTCAGCGGGTCGTTAGCACTGGTGTGGTGATGGTGCGGTTCAGCGGGTCGTTAGCACTGGTGTGGTGATGTGCGGTTCAGCGGGTCGTTAGCACTGGTGTGGTGATGGTGCGGTTCAGCGGGTCGTTAGCACTGGTGTGGTGATGGTGCGGTTCAGCGGGTCGTTAGCACTGGTGTGGTGATGGTGCGGTTCAGCGGGTCGTTAGCACTGGTGTGGTGATGGTGCGGTTCAGGGTCGTTAGCACTGGTGTGGTGATGGTGCGGTTCAGGGTCGTTAGCACTGGTCTCTGCACTGCTGGAAGACAGCTATCCAATCAATGATTTTTTTAGTCCCTACATTTTTATTATCACGACTATTGACGTGCTAATAAGACGATTTACAATGATTTAAACACTATGTGTTGTTTGTTTTGGTACAGAGTCAATATTCCATGAAATATAGACAACGTGGATATGACACCAATATTAAAGATTAAATAGTTAACATATCCTTGTTAGTTGTTAGGTAAAAGGACACATACATCTAATGTCACATTTTATTGTGATAACGTTTCGCTCTACAGGAGTTTTGTGAAACTGTAACTGCTTGATACATCTCGAGGCGAAACGTTGCTACAATAAAATGACACGTAGTTTCATCTGTTTGTTTTATTTAACCTAGCACGTGTCGGAAATTCTACCATTATTACTAACATATACCTCGTATTGGATGTAAATATTTTACAAAGTAACAATAAGCCCTGAAGACGTCCTTTCTATACTTTGATTTCTTTTCACTTCTAATTCACAAATATTATTAATACCCTCCATTCCTTGATGTTAAACTTGCATTTATTCCATCTAATACACTTTACAGTTATAATTTTACATTTATGGGAAGCATTAACCCCATACGGTCATACATCTGCCACTGATGCTTCTGGCATACACCATTTCTTTCTTTCCCAATACTTTGGAGAGACTAACAACATTCTTTCTGAAAGATTTAAGGAAGTCAACAAATAGGATCGTCTTGCTATCACTTAATAATGCTCTTTGCTGTCACTTTAAAAAGATCATACGTAGCATTCAGTAAACTGCTCCTCTGTTAAAACTAACCAACGCTCTTCTAGCGTTAATAGCCCAGTATTGTTGAATCGTTTTTATACACAATGTTAGCAACATGATTCTAGTCCTGGTTATGTTTCCGTTGTTGCCTGCCTTCTCAGTACATTGTCAAAACACTCGTGTCTTGGTCTGACTTTGGCTGTTATCCTCTCCTCATCAGTATTTTCTTCACCTTCTATGTCTTCTGAAGTTACTTGTTTCTTTTTTCTACCAACCCTGGCTGGCAGATCATGCAGTGCTGCTCTTTTCTTTTGCTCCATTGTGCAGCCTTAGATGAACAACAAACACTACTGTCCACAAAACCACCCACAACATCCCCTCAACCTCTACCAACCCAAACCAACCAAACACAATAACCAGAAAAACCACACTCCACACCCACAGTTCCCACCCATACCAGCATTAATACTACCCAACACCAGACCACCATAATATTCAGCCCTGTCTACCACACTCTCAGCCTGGACCACCTTTCCCACCTGAATACAGTTCTGGAAAGGAAGCTGAAGGTATGGTATACCAACAGACAGAATAACAAATAAGAGTGATGAGTGCAGGAAAGAATCACTGAGGAGTCCTGGACATCATAGCACTCACAGAACAAAGCTTACAGGGTTGATAACAGATGCGATCTTCTCATCTGGATATCAGATCCTGAGGAAATACGGAGAACAGAGGAGGAGGGGAGGAGTTTTACTGCTCATCAAAAACCAATGGAGTTTTGAAGATATGGGAGGATAAGTCAGAGGTGAAGTGGATTACTACATAGTAGTCACACTTCTAACTGGTTGCCAAAAGTGATGATAGCAGTGATGTACAACCAAACCAAACAGAGGAGATCAAGACAAGAATATGACGAGAGTAAGAGAATGATGATGGCACACTAGCCAGGTGGCCAGAAGGGCCACCTTCTGTAGACTCCACATGGAGACAGACTGGAAAATCTTTTAGCCACATGGGGGATCAGAGACTTGGAACCAAAAATGCTGAAGGCGGGACTGGAAGCTTCATGTTCCAACATGTTAGGGACATAACCAGAGAAAGGGAGATGAGGAACCAGCAAAGGGTGGACCTCGTATTCACCTTTAACAGTTCAGACATGGGGGAAAACAAACATGAAAGGCCCCTCGGCTAGCCATCACGTGGTCCTGAGTATCAAATACATAGTAAAGATAACAATAAAGAGCGAGGCCCGAGAAGGACAGGAGAAATCAATCTTGGAAAAACTACTCCTGTTTGAGGCAATTCCTGCATGAGGTGAAGTGGGTAAGAGAGCTAGAAGGAAAACAGTAAACAAAATGATGGAATACATGACAGCAAAGTGCAGGAGGCAGAGGAGAAGTTCGAGCAAGAGGCAATAAAAACAATGGAAGAGACCAATGAGCTCATGGTTTACCCAGAGGTGTGGAGAGGGCCCAAAACCAATTTT
>WNWK01033158.1:0-21368 GCA_009830355.1 Cherax destructor | reverse complement strand
AGCAAGAACTCTTTTAAAATTAACTCCTTTCAAAAATTTTCTCTTATACGTTTAAAGATATATTTTTTTCATTTATGTTAATGTAAACATTTATAATTTTGTACCAAGAGAAACTTTGAAAACTTACCTAACCTTATTATAACAAGCGCAATTTAATTTAGCCTAACCCAACAAAATATATTTTAGATACGTTTACAGTAATTTAATAATAAACAAACACAATGAAATATATTTTTTTCGTTAGGTTCAGAATGATTTTTGCGAAAATATTGCATACAAAATTTTTCGCTTGTCTTATATGGCAAGATGAGCGTTGCTATTTAAGCCAATATCGCAAGTTTTACCTAATCGGCACGACATATATATATATTATATATATATATATATTATATAATATATATATATATATATATAAATATATATATATATATATATATATATATATATATATATATATATATATATATATATATATATATATATATATATATATATATATTATTACATAATATTGTACAAAATATTTAAGAGATACATTATTGATATAAAGATGACATATACAGTACATGAGGTGTAGAGATACATGTCTAGTACATATTGTTACATGTTTGTCACTGATTATAATGCGAAAATCTCATCCAGCTACTCTGAGCTTGGGCGCGTGCCCAGAATACAGCATGCATTACCCCTCTGAACAGCAGCGCTGAGTCGCTGGAACAGAAAACTAGCTGCCCTGGGATTCCTAGTTACCCTGTTGGAGAATCTCTAAGGAATATTTCCAGCACCATGTTGAATCCACGTCATGAAGAATTCAGGTTGTTCTGGGGGCAAAGAGGAGGCTCCTACCCAGGTCTAGAACGGTGTAACTAATAAAGTGGCCGCTGAGTGTATATACATACAGTATTGTGCATGGTATTAATAGTGCCCTAAAAAGTAATGCATTACAGAAAGGTGTAAGTTGAGCAGATAATTGGAATAAATAGATCACCTCACATTTGATGATTGTAGATAAAAGTTCTTATAAAAGAACAATGTTGCCATCTGTTGATTCATGATTTACAATACTACAATGTGAGAGTAGATTGACCTTGACTTTCTATTACAATGTGAGAGTAGAGTGACCTTGACTCTGTATCACAATGTGAGAGTAGAGTGACCTTGACTCTCTATCACAATGTGAGAGTAGAGTGACCTTGACTCTCTATTACAATGTGAAAGTAGAGTGACCTTGACTCTCTATTACAATGTGAGAGTAGATTGACCTTGACTTTCTATTACAATGTGAGAGTAGAGTGACCTTGACTCTCTATTACAATGTGAGAGTAGAGTGACCTTGACTCTCTATTACAATGTGAGAGTAGAGTGACCTTGACTCTCTATTACAATGTGAGAGTAGATTGACCTTGACTTTCTATTACAATGTGAGAGTAGAGTGACCTTGACTCTCTATTACAATGTGAGAGTAGAGTGATCTTGACTCTCTATTACAATGTGAGTATAGTGACCTTGACTCTCTATTACAATGTGAGAGTAGAGTGACCTTGACTCTCTATTACAATGTGAGAGTAGAGTGACCTTGACTCTCTATGACAATGTGAAAGTAGAGTGACCTTGACTCTCTATTACAATGTGAGAGTAGATTGACCTTGACTTTCTATTACAATGTGGGGTAGAGTGACCTTGACTCTCTATTACAATGTGAGTAGAGTGACCTTGACTCTCTATTACAATGTGAGAGTAGATTGACCTTGACTTTCTATTACAATGTGAGAGTAGAGTGACCTTGACTCTCTATTACAATGTGAGAGTAGAGTGATCTTGACTCTCTATTACAATGTGAGAGTATAGTGACCTTGACTCTCTATTACAATGTGAGAGTAGAGTGATCTTGACTCTCTATTACAATGTGAGTAGAGTGACCTTGACTCTCT
Source organism: Cherax destructor (assembly GCA_009830355.1). Classification (NCBI taxonomy): domain Eukaryota; kingdom Metazoa; phylum Arthropoda; class Malacostraca; order Decapoda; family Parastacidae; genus Cherax; species Cherax destructor. Next base: position 19,437 of record WNWK01033158.1, on the reverse strand, counting down.
ATGACAATGTGAGAGTAGAGTGACCTTGACTCTCTATTACAATGTGAAGTAGAGTGACCTTGACTCTCTATCACAATGTGAGTAGAGTGACCTTGACTCTTTATTACAATGTGAGAGTAGAGTGACCTTGACTCTCTATTACAATGTGAGAGTAGAGTGACCTTGACTCTATATTACAATGTGAGAGTAGAGTGACCTTGACTCTCTATTACAATGTGAGAGTAGAGTGACCTTGACTCTCTATTACAATGTGAGAGTAGAGTGACCTTGACTCTCTATTACAATGTGAGAGTAGAGTGACCTTGACTCTCTATCACAATGTGAGAGTAGAGTGACCTTGACTCTATCACAATGTGAGAGTAGAGTGACCTTGACTCTCTATTACAATGTGAGAGTAGAGTGACCTTGACTCTCTATCACAATGGGAGAGTATAGTGACCTTGACTCTCTATCACAATGGGAGAGTATAGTGACCTTGACTCTCTATTACAATGTGAGAGTAGAGTGACCTTGACTCTCTATTACAATGTGAGAGTAGAGTGACCTTGACTCTCTATTACAATGTGAGAGTAGAGTGACCTTGACTCTCTATTACAATGTGAGAGTAGAGTGACCTTGACTCTCTATCACAATGTGAGAGTAGAGTGACCTTGACTCTATCACAATGTGAGAGTAGAGTGACCTTGACTCTCTATTACAATGTGAGAGAGTGACCTTGACTCTCTATCACAATGGGAGAGTATAGTGACCTTGACTCTCTATCACAATGGGAGAGTATAGTGACCTTGACTCTCTATTACAATGTGAGAGTAGAGTGACCTTGACTCTCTATTACAATGGGAGAGTATAGTGACCTTGACTCTCTATCACAATGTGAGAGTATAGTTACCTTGACTCTCTATTACAATGTGAGAGTAGAGTGACCTTGACTCTCTATTACAATGTGAGAGTAGAGTGACCTTGACTCTCTATTACAATGTGAGAGTAGAGTGACCTTGACTCTCTATTACAATGTGAGAGTAGAGTGACCTTGAATCTCTCTATTACAATGTGAGAGTAGAGTGACCTTGACTCTCTATTACAATGTGAGAGTAGAGTGACCTTGACTCTCTATTACAATGTGAGAGTAGAGTGACCTTCACTCTATCAAAACATTTCGCACCCATACAAATATTTAAATAATCGTACAAAAAAAATGTTCCTTGCATATACAGACTTTCAGAATAAAAAGCCAGAACTGGGAGGAACAAGTTAAGACATGTAATGTGAGTCTTGTCGCTTTTAGCTGAAGCTTAGTGCTGCCCGGCCACCTGACACAGTGAGCGCTGTGCTGCCCCGCCACCTGACACAGTGAGCGCTGTGCTGCCCGGCCACCTGACACAGTGAGCGCTGTGCTGCCCGGCCACCTGACACAGTGAGCGCTGTGCTGCCCGGCCACCTGACACAGTGAGCGCTGTGCTGCCCGGCCACCTGACAGTGAGCGCTGTGCTGCCCGGCCACCTGACACAGTGAGCGCTGTGCTGCCCGGCCACCTGACACAGTGAGCGCTGTGCTGCCCGGCCACCTGACACAGTGAGCGCTGTGCTGCCCGGCCACCTGACACAGTGAGCGCTGTGCTGCCCGGCCACCTGACACAGTGAGCGCTGTGCTGCCCGCCACCTGACACAGTGAGCGCTGTGCTGCCCGGCCACCTGACACAGTGAGCGCTGTGCTGCCCGGCCACCTGCACAGTGAGCGCTGTGCTGCCGGCCACCTGACACAGTGAGCGCTGTGCTGCCCGGCCACCTGACACAGTGAGCGCTGTGCTGCCCGGCCACCTGACACAGTGAGCGCTGTGCTGCCCGGCCACCTGACACAGTGAGCGCTGTGCTGCCCGGCCACCTGACACAGTGAGCGCTGTGCTGCCCGGCCACCTGGCACAGTGAGCGCTGTGCTGCCCGCCACCTGGCACAGTGAGCGCTGTGCTGCCCGGCCACCTGGCACAGTGAGCGCTGTGCTGCCCGGCCACCTGCACAGTGAGCGCTGTGCTCCGGCCACCTGACACAGTGAGCGCTGTGCTGCCCGGCCACCTGGCACAGTGAGCGCTGTGCTGCCCGGCCACCTGACACAGTGAGCGCTGTGCTGCCCGGCCACCTGGCACAGTGAGCGCTGTGCTGCCCGGCCACCTGACACAGTGAGCGCTGTGCTGCCCGGCCACCTGACACAGTGAGCGCTGTGCTGCCCGGCCACCTGACACAGTGAGCGCTGTGTGCCCGGCCACCTGCACAGTGAGCGCTGTGCTGCCCGGCCACCTGACACAGTGAGCGCTGTGCTGCCCGGCCACCTGGCACAGTGAGCGCTGTGTGCCCGGCCACCTGACACAGTGAGCGCTGTGTTGCCCGGCCACCTGACACAGTGAGCGCTGTGCTGCCCGGCCACCTGGCACAGTGAGCGCTGTGTTGCCCGCCACCTGGCACAGTGAGCGCTGTGCTGCCCGGCCACCTGGCACAGTGAGCGCTGTGCTGCCCGGCCACCTGGCACAGTGAGCGCTGTCTGCCCGGCCACCTGACACAGTGAGCGCTGTGCTGCGCCACCTGGCACAGTGAGCGCTGTGCTGCCCGGCCACCTGGCACAGTGAGCGCTGTGCTGCCCGGCCACCTGGCACAGTGAGCGCTGTGCTGCCCGGCCACCTGGCACAGTGAGCGCTGTGCTGCCCGCCACCTGGCACAGTGAGCGCTGTGCTGCCCGGCCACCTGGCACAGTGAGCGCTGTGTTGCCCGGCCACCTGACACAGTGAGCGCTGTGTTGCCCGGCCACCTGGCACAGTGAGCGCTGTGTTGCCCGGCCACCTGGCACAGTGAGCGCTGTGCTTGCCCGGCCACCTGGCACAGTGAGCGCTGTGTTGCCCGGCCACCTGACACAGTGAGCGCTGTGTTGCCCGGCCACCTGACACAGTGAGCGCTGTGTTGCCCGGCCACCTGACACAGTGAGCGCTGTGTTGCCCGGCCACCTGACACAGTGAGCGCTGTGTTGCCCGGCCACCTGGCACAGTGAGCGCTGTGCTGCCCGGCCACCTGGCACAGTGAGCGCTGTGTTGCCCGGCCACCTGACACAGTGAGCGCTGTGCTGCCCGGCCACCTGACACAGTGAGCGCTTTGTTGCCCGGCCACCTGACACAGTGAGCGCTGTGTTGCCCGGCCACCTGACACAGTGAGCGCTGTGTTGCCCGGCCACCTGGCACAGTGAGCGCTGTGCTGAATGGCCACCTAGCACAGTGAGCGCTGTGTTGCCCGGCCACCTGGCACAGTGAGCGCTGTGTTGCCCGGCCACCTGGCACAGTGAGCGCTGTGTTGCCCGGCCACCTGACACAGTGAGCGCTGTGTTGCCCGGCCACCTGGCACAGTGAGCGCTGTGTTGCCCGGCCACCTGGCACAGTGAGCGCTGTGTTGCCCGGCCACCTGGCACAGTGAGCGCTGTGTTGCCCGGCCACCTGGCACAGTGAGCGCTGTGGTGCCCGGCCACCTGACACAGTGAGCGCTGTGCTGCCCGGCCACCTGACACAGTGAGCGCTGTGCTGCCCGGCCACCTGGCACAGTGAGCGCTGTGTTGCCCGGCCACCTGACACAGTGAGCGCTGTGTGCCCGGCCACCTGACACAGTGAGCGCTGTGCTGCCCGGCCACCTGGCACAGTGAGCGCTGTGTTGCCCGGCCACCTGGCACAGTGAGCGCTGTGTTGCCCGGCCACCTGGCACAGTGAGCGCTGTGTGCCCGGCCACCTGACACAGTGAGCGCTGTGCTGCCCGGCCACCTGACACAGTGAGCGCTGTGCTGCCCGGCCACCTGACACAGTGAGCGCTGTGTTGCCCGGCCACCTGGCACAGTGAGCGCTGTGTTGCCCGGCCACCTGGCACAGTGAGCGCTGTGTTGCCCGGCTACCTGGCACAGTGAGCGCTTTGCTGCCCGGCTACCTGGCACAGTGAGCGCTGTGCTGCCAGGCCACCTGACACAGTGAGCGCTGTGTTGCCCGGCCACCTGGCACAGTGAGCGCTGTGCTGCCCGGCTACCTGACACAGTGAGCGCTGTGCTGCCCGGCACCTGACACAGTGAGCGCTGTGTTGCCCGGCCACCTGGCACAGTGAGTGCTGTGTTGCCCGGCCACCTGACACAGTGAGCGCTGTGTTGCCCGGCCACCTGGCACAGTGAGCGCTGTGTGCCCGGCCACCTGACACAGTGAGCGATGAACAACTCTTGTGAAGCATGTTAAAACATAAGTCAGGAGGGGGGGGGGGCAGACTAGAGCCTCTAGGATGAAGGATAAGCAGAGAAGGTACAAGCTAGTTGGAGGGTGTTGGGTCACCGTCAGAACAGGAGAGGAACACCACCTGTAACACACACACACACACACACATACACACACACATACACACATACATACACACCGGGGCCAGGAGCTATGACTCGACCCTTGCAACCACAACTATATGAGTACACACACACAGAATTAAAGGGATGTTAGGAAGTATTTCTTCAGTCATAGAGTTGTCAGGAATTGAAACAGTCTGGGAAGTGATTTAGTGGAGGCAGGTACCATTCATTGCTTTAAGAAGATGTATGATAAAGCTCATAGAGCATGGAGTGGACCTAGTAGTGACCAGTGAAGAGGCGGGGCCAGGAGCTATGAATCGACCCCTGCAACCCAAATTTCGTGAGTACACATGCACATATACACACAGACACACTATACATACAACACACACTTCACACCCCCCACACACAACAGTGTTAACAGAGGAGAAAGAAGGGACTCCAGGAAGACGGAGTGGTGGGGTATTACAAAAAAAAACATTTGTAATAAAGGGACTGTTCGGGATAATAAAATCTCAGATTTCTAATATTTATTAATATATATTATTATTACTATAAAAACATATAATTTATATAACATATAATCTGTGTAAAAAACGGAATCTTTATAAACATTTTATAACAACTTTTAAAAGGTAATAAAAATAGCACAAGTAAAACAATCATAAAAATTCAGTGCCGTGTCATCAGTGCCATCATGGTGTCACACACGACACCACCAATCCTTGTCATGACACGCCTTCTCTACCGTGTCCTCAGACACCCTTATCTTTGAATTATGGCACCCGTTCTCTGTGTCACATGACACGCCCCGGTGTCACCTGACACGCCTTCTCTACTGTGTCACACGGCACCCTTCTTTCTGTGCCCATAAGACACCTTCGCTGTGTCACACGACACCTCTGTGCCACATGGCACGCCCCCTGTATCACGAACTCAGTCTCTACAGAAGCCTTTGCACCGCGTCATCCGACACCAACACAAAATCACAAGACTATTTGTTACAAAATGACACGATATCTATTAGTAATAGACATCTCCAGTGAACACTAGAAAGGATACCCTTTCTAGCATCCAGCCTGTTACTGGGCTTTTGCAACAAAGTCAGTATCCTGGTTCAGTTATCCGACATATTATATAGCTTAAGAGGATTGCAACTGATAGGGTACTAACCAACGAAATATATTTAAAAGATTTATTAACAAAGTGAGAAAATCTAGGGTAGCAAAGTAAATCAAATATAAAGATATTAATTAAGATATCAATTAGGAGGTTAATTAGGAGGGTAGCTCCTACACTGCTCTCATATACAATAAGTCTGTGCTGAGGGCACATATATATAAATGACTCAGAAGTACCATCAGGTACAATGTCAGTAATTAAAATAATATATACAAATAAGAATAAATGTGTGTATGAGTGTGCTCCCGGTAACTCTAAGACTCGACTCAACCAGTGTACGACTGAACTTCTCTTAAGCTAGCTGCTCTAAGAAACTGACAATCAGAACAGCTTGATTGTCCAGTAAAATGACCACTTCGCAGAACAGCAATATAACAGGCAACAGCAACACAGCGTCAGGAACAAGGAGATAGAAAATCGACCCTAACTGGGGACCATCAGTAGATCCTCCAAAACAGTCACAAAACTCCCTTTCTACTGAAGCTAGGTTCAGCATAAACAATCCCAAACTGTGGCGGTGCACAGATGCCTTATCGAATTAGGTCCAGAGCTAGAGCTTGAGACCTGAGTTTTATCAGAGTGTCAATGTGACACACAACCCAGAACAACGTCGAAAATCACTGTCTAGTCTATTATCTGTGAACAGAGTTACACAGAGTCCTGAGAAGTATGATTCGCCTCACCAACGAAAGCATACTCTACCCAACAGTCTAATGTCGAGAAAACAATTAGAAATAAGAGTGAGGTGTTGACTCGACGAAGGTCAGCAGGCCAGAGAGAGAGAGGGAAGAGGAACAACCACCCAGCTCAGGTGTGTTCAGCGACTGACTCCTCCCAGCAACTAGACGCCAGCAGCATAACAGTAGTTTGCCAACTCCAAGGCAGTTACGCCACACTCTCGAGCACAACATAAAATATTACATCCTACCTAATAAATATAGCTAAGTCAAATAGGTCAAATAAGTCAAATAATAGTCTAATAATAGTATAAAGCACGATATTAACGATTTAGCTATTATCGATAATATCAGCAATATAAAATTATAGAAAATGGAAATATACATTATATACATTGAGGCCCAATTCTGGGGGCACAATACTATTCCACTTGTGTAGTGCCACTGTCACAATCACCGGGTTCACACTGACTTTTCACAATAAGGTTCACAGGGTACAACACACCCTAGCTAGTCTGTGTCGCCTGACACGCCTAACAGGTATAACACACCCGGACTTTCCTTACTTCTGTCCATCGCATCTCACATATCTCATCAGGTACTACACACCCTGACGTCCACGTCGGTGTTCCTGATTAGAGACGCACAAATCCCTGAGTTAGAAGTCTCAGTCCACGGGTGTCCAACCAATCAATGTACGCCGTGAGGTAGTCTGGTGAATACTCTCAAACTACACATCGTGATAGTCTTCTTCACCAGCAACTCCAAAGTCAGGAATACACTCTCAAGCCAGTCTATGTGAGTCTCAAAACAGGTCCTATCACCAAGTGTGTCTGGTGTATATTCAAGCAGGTCCTGTCACCAGGTGAGTCTGGTGCACACTTAAGCAGGTCCTGTCACCAGGTGAGTTTGGTGCACACTGTCGGTCAAGCCAACTCAGCAGTCCAACATTGGATCTGATGACAACCAGTGACTGCCGGCCGGCAGGTAAACTACCTAACTACCGTGTTAGGTAAGAGGCCGCAACATGGGGTACACCACCAAGTGTTGGACATAATACATGCAAACGAGGAAGACGTGAAGAGGCTGCTGAGTGAGCTAGATACCTCAAAGGCGATGGGGCCGGATCACATCTCTCCATGGGTCCTGGGAGAGGGAGCAGAGACACTATGTGTACCACTAACAACAATCTTCAACACATCTATCGAAACAGGCAGATTACCTGAGGTCCTATCACCAAGTGTGTCTGGTGTATATTCAAGCAGGTCCTATCACCAAGTGTGTCTGGTGTATATTCAAGCAGGTCCTGTCACCAGGTGAGTCTGGTGCACACTTAAGCAGGTCCTGTCACCAGGTGAGTTTGGTGCACACTGTCGGTCAAGCCAACTCAGCAGTTCAACATTGGATCTGATGACAACCAGTGACTGCCGGCCGGCAGGTAAACTACCTAACTACCGTGTTAGGTAGGAGGCCGCAACATTGGGTACACCACCAAGTGTTGGACATAATACATGCAAACGAGGAAGACGTGAAGAGGCTGCTGAGTGAGCTAGATACCTCAAAGGCGATGGGGCCGGATCACATCTCTCCATGGGTCCTGGGAGAGGGAGCAGAGACACTATGTGTACCACTAACAACAATCTTCAACACATCTATCGAAACAGGGAGATTACCTGAGGTATGGAAGACAGCAAATGTAGTCCCAATTTTTAAAAAAGGAGACAAACATGAAGCACTAAACTACAGACCAGTGTCACTGACATGTATAGTATGCAAAGTCATGGAGAAGATTATAAGGAGAAGAGTGGTGGAGAACCTAGCAAGGAATGAGCTTATCAACGACAGCCAACACGGTTTCAGGGACGGGAAACCCTGTGTCACAAACCTACTGGAGTTCTATGACAGAGAGAGAGGGGTGGGTTGATTGCATTTTCTTGGACTGTAAGAAGGTGTTTGACACAGTTCCACACAAGAGATTAGTGCAAAAGCTGGAGGACCAGGCAGGGATAATAGGGAAGGCACTCCAATGGAACAGGGAATACCTGTCACAAAGACAGCAGGGGGTCATGGTACATGGCGAGGTGTCAGAGTGGGCACCTGTGATAGTAGGGTTCCACAGGGGTCAGTCCTAGGACCGGTACAGTTTCTGGTATTTGTGAACGACATGACCATGACGGAAGGAATAGCCTCCGACGTGTCCCTGTTTGCAGATGACGTGAAGTTGATGAGAAGAATTCAATTGGACAAGGACCAGGCAGAACTACAAAGGGATCTGGACAGGCTGTAGGCCTGGTCCTCCAATTAGCTCCTGGAGTTCAACCCCACCAAATGCAAAGTCATGAAGATTGGGGAAGGGCAAAGAAGACCGCAGATGGTGTACAATCTAGGGGGGCCAAAGACTACAAACCTCACTCAAGGAAAAAGATCTTGGGGTGAGTATAACACCAGGCACATCTCCTGAGGCACATATCAACCAAATAACTGCTGCAGCATACGGATGCCTAGCAAACCTAAGAACAGCATTTCGACATCTTAATAAGGAATAGATCAGGACCCTGTACACTGTGTACGTTAGGCCCATGTTGGAGTATGTAGCACCAGTTTGGAACCCACACCTAGCCAAGCACGTAAAGAAACTAGAGAAAGGGCAAAGGTTTGCAACAAGACTAGTCCCGGAGCTATGGGGTATGTCCTACGAGGAGAGGTTAAGGGAAATCGACCTGATGATGCTGGAGGACAGGAGAGCTAGGGGGGACATGATAACGACATATAAAATACTTAGAGGAATTGACAAGGTGGACAGTGACAGGATGTTCCAGAGATGGGACACATCAACAAGGAGTTACAGGTGGAAGTTGAAGACTCAGATGAATCACAGGGATGTTAGGAAGTATTTCTTCAGTCACAGAGTGGTCAGGAAGTGATGTAGTGGAGGCAGGATCCATTCATAGCTTCAAGAAGAGGTATGATAAAGCTCATGGTGCAAGGAGAGTGACATAGTAGCGGCCAGTGAAGAGGCGGGACCAGGAGCTATGAATCGACCCCTGCAACTACAACTAGGTGAGAACTAGGTTAGTACACACACACATACACACATGCCAACCCCCCCCACACACACAAACACCCTACTCACACATACGCACATGACAGGACGAAGATACAAGGGTACAGTGAATGGCTGAGCTGAACGAGAAGCTCTGGCAGAAAAGATCAAGAGCAAAAAGGAATAGGAGTGGATAATATGCTAAGTGAGTTTTGCAAAGGTCGAGAAGATATCTACAGAGTGCAAGAAGTTGGAGTTACTTGGTCTTGCTGCTGAGGCAAGGCTGCAGAGACTGGAGGAAGAACTGGAAGTGCTGAAGCAGAATATAGAGGGGAGGACCAATAGGAGCAAGGAACTGGAAGAAGGAAGAACAGTGGACAGTAAGGGGATCGAAGGAGGGGAAAGTGCAAAGAAGTCCCTCTAGTAAACAATACCAGGAAACCGGGACATCTGGGAGACATTAAGGGAGACAACCAAGAAGATACTTAAATTGGACACAAAGATACAGAGGGAAACAAAATAGGATGAGGAAAGTTAGATGACACTCATTGTTCATGGGCTTCATGAGGCAGAAGGGGAGACATATGATGAAAGAAAACAGGAAGAGATTAAATAGATCGAGAACATCATCATGGTAAGAGGAGAGAACAAGACTCAACTGAAAATTTTCAGAGACCTAGGTTGTTCTCAAGGGAAAAGAACCACCCAATTACATTGACATTCAAGTCAGAAATGACAGGAAACAAAATCCTACAGTGGAAGCCACTGTTAAAGGGGGTTCCCAAAAATACAAGTGAGTGTACCTCGACCATGACAAAACACAAAAATAAAGAGAACAACTGAGAGAAATAGTAAGAATGTGCCAGAGGCAGGAAGGGTGGACAGGGCAGGCACCGGCAGACAGAGGAGCACTAGCCTCAAAAGGAACAGCAAACACAACTGCACACAGACCCACCCACAGCATCCCCTCAACCCCTGCCACCCACACCACCAAACACAATAACAAGAACCAAGCTACACTCCACATCCACAGTCCCTACAACCACCCCTCCCCACCCATCCAGCACTAATACCACTACACCAGTAGACTACCATAATATCCAGGCCTGCCTACCACACCCACAGCCAGCACCAACCCCTCTTACCCCCCAGAATACAGTTCTAGAAAGAAAAATGAAGGTGTGGTACACCAACACAGATGGAATTAAAAATAAGGGTGAGGAATGGCAGGAAAGAATCTCTGAGGCATTCCTGGACATCATAGCAATCACAGACACTAAGCTCACGGAAGTGATAACAGATGTGATCTTCCAGCCTGGTTATCAGATCCTGAGGAAATGTGGGGGGCAGAGGGGAAGGAGGAGTTGCAATGCTCCTCTAAAAGCAATGAAGCTTTCAGGAGATGGGAGGAGTAGTCAGAGCGATAGTAGATGACTACATAGTAGAAGCACTGCATAGTGGAGGCCCAAAAGTAATGATAGCAGAGATGTACAGCCTGCCACCGAACAGCAGGAGGCCGAGACAGGAATATGAAGAGAGCAATAGAGTGATGGTGGACACACTAGCCAAGGTTATCAGAAGGGCCCACATGAGCAGGACAAAGTTACTCATCATGGGGGGATTTCAACCATAGGGCTGGGAGAATCTGGAGTCACATGGGGGACCAGAGATGTGGAGAGCCAAGATGCTGGAAGAAGTACTAGAAAACTTCATGTACCAACATGTTAAGGACACAACCAGAGAGAGACGAGACAACAAACCAGCAAGGCTAGACCTCATATTCACCTTGAGCAGTTCAGACATACGGGATATCACACACAAAAGGCCCCTAGGCACTAGTGACCACGTGATCTTGAGTTTTGAATACATAGTACAGTTAACAATGGAGATTGAAGCAGCACAAGAATGAAAGGAGAAACCAAACTTCCAAAAAGGGGACTACACAAGTATGAGGCAATTCCTACATGAGGTGCAGTGTGTAAGCAAGCTAGAGGGAAACACAGTAAGCGAGATGATGGAGCATGTGACCACAAAGTGCAGGGAGGCAGTGGAGAAGATCGTACCAAATGTCAACAGAAACAATGGGAAGACCCATGTATAGAAGGCAGAGGACCCAGTTAAATGGGGAGTTGAGTAGAAGAGCCAGAAATGAATATACATGGGTAAGGAGAGAAGCCCAGTGTCAATTCGAGAATGACATAGCATCAAAAGCCAAATCTGACCCAAAGTTGTTATACAGCCACATATGAAGGAAAACAACAGTCAAGGATCAGGTAATCAGATTGAGAAAGGACGGAGGGGATGTTATGCCCAAGGTCATATGGGTTTGATTTATATAGAATTTATATGGAGTTGTCTACTAAAAATTATACTCAGGGTTTCTTTAATAAAGCTATTTAAAGATTCTACTAGTTTATAATATTATCTGGTTTATGGATATGTAATTATTATTATTATACCCGGGTATGATGTATGTATATATATATATATATATATTTGTAGTAATGTTAGGTAGGTATGTAACACCTTGTTAAGGTGGATAACAAGGTATGTTCTCGGTGGGTAGTTCAGACAGCTCTACCCTCTCCCCTTTGACGAGTTGATGTCAAGACGGGGTTTACAGTGTGACTTCAGTTCCCTCTCACTGCTGACTCGGTGAATATTGTCTTAGCTGTCCCACTGTACTCTGGTGCTGCTCTCTCTTGTGTTTTAGAGTTTTTGATCAAGAAACTCTTGAACTGTCTTGGCGGGAATTCTGTGTGGAATTCAGTAGACAGACCAAGATATCTTCAAAGTGTTACTCAAGAAAAGTGTTCTTTCTGGACGTATAAACTCTCAAGTATTTATTCTTAAGTTACGTGTCTCTACGGACATTGACTATTGAAAGTGTTAATTTACGTGCCCTTGTATATACTCTACTTTTATATGACGGAAAAGATCAGACTACAAGATATTTAAGTGATCTTGTCTAATATCTTAATGAAGTATTTAAGATTTTAATAAAAAACCTAAAAAGATGGTTAAACTCTTATTTGTGCCTTATCTCTAAAGATTCTAAGTTTCCTCGAAAGTGACTTTGTTATGGTGTACACTACCTGGCCCTAGACTAAGGTTCGAACCATAACAAGGGAGCTCACAGGGAATGACCAGGAAGTATATAAAGAGCTCAGCTCAAGATTCAGGAAGACATTCACAGTGGAGACAGAGAGGCTTCCAGCAAACCGAGGTGGTAGGGTGTACCATCAATGCTGAACACTCTGCACACAACCGAAGAGGAGGTGAAGAAACTGCTAGGAAAATAGATGCCTCGAAGGCGGTGGACCCAGATAATATCTCTCCTTGGATCCTGAAAGAGGAAGCAGATGCAGTGGATGTGCCACTAACAACAATGTTCAATAAATCTATCGAAACAGGACAACAGCCTGAGGTGTGGAAGACAGCAAATGTGATCTCGATTTTTAAGAAAGGAGATAGACAGGCTGCACTAAATTACAGACCAGTGTCACTGACATGTATGTAAAGTTGTGGAGAAGATTATCAAGAAAAGAGTGGAGGAGCACCTAGAACGGAATGGACTAATACATCACAAGCAGCAAAGTAAAAGAAGTAAGACAGGAGAGAGAGAGATGGATAGACTGTCTCTTCTTGGACTGTAACAACGCTTTCGACACAGTACCACACAAGACACTGGTTGAAAAACTAGAAGAGCAGACAGGAATAGGAGGGAAAGTACTGTAATGGATCAGGGAATACCTGAAAAGAAGGAAACAACGTTTGTCAGTCTGAGACGAGGTGTCAGAATGGGAGCTGTGCTGAGTGGAGTTCCACAAGGGCCAGTCCTAGGTCCGGTTCTGTTTCTTGTATAAGTGAATGACATGACGGAAGGGGTAGAGTCAAAGGTGTCCCTGTTTGTAGATGATGTGTAACTAATGAGGAGAATACAAACGGACGAGGATCAGATAAGCCTACTAGGGGAACGGGACAGGCTGCAAGCCTGGTCTGACAAATGGCTCCTGGAGTTTAACCCCCAACAAGCGCAAAGTTATGAAGCTTCGGTAAGGACAAAGGAGACTGCAGACGGAGTGCAGCCTAAGAGGTCAGAGGCTGCAAAATTCACTCAAGGAAAAAGATTTTGGGGTGAGCATCATGTCGAGCACATCTCCTGAGGCATACATCAACCAAATAACTGCTGCATCATTCGGGCGCCTGGCAAACCTGAGAACAGCGTTTCGATATCTAAGTAAGGAGTCATTCACGACACTGTACACCGTGTATGTCAAGCCCATATTGGAATATGCACCACCAGTTTGGAACCCACACCTGGTCAAGCATGACTAGTCCTAGAGCTGAGGGGTTTGTCCTACTAGGAGAGGTTAAGGAAACTCAACCTGACAACATTGGAAGACAGGAGAGATAGCGGGAACATGATAACAACATATAAAATACTGAGGCGAATTGACAGGGTGGACAGGGACAATATGTTTCAGAGATGGGACACAGCAACAAGGGGTCACAACTAGAAGTTGAAAACTCAGATGAGTCACAGGGATGTTAGGAAGTATTTCTTCAACCATAGAGTTGTCAGGGAGTGGAACAATCTGCAGTGATGTAGTAGAGGCAGGATACGTACATAGATTTAAGAAGTGGTATGATAAAGCTCATGGAGCAGGGAGAGAGTGGACCTAGTAGGTACCACTGAAGAGGCGGGGCCAGGAGCTATGACTGGACAGCTGCAAATCACAATTAGGTAGGTAGATGCGTGCACACACCCACAAACAGATAGACACGAGGCATTAAACTACAGACCAGTGTCACTGACGTGTATAGTATGCAAAGTCTTGGTGAAGATTATTAGAAGAGTGGTGGAGCACCTAGAAAGAAACAAGCTAATAAATGACAACCAGCACGATTTCAGGGAAAGGAAATCCTGTGTCACAAACCTACTGGAGCTTTATGACAAGGAAACGGAAGTAATACATGAGAGATAGGGGTGGATAGACTGCAGTTTCTTGTACTGTAAGAAGGCCTTCGACACAGTTCCTTACGAGAGATTAGTGCAGAAGGCAGAGGAGCAGGCATGTATAACAGGAAAGGCACTGCAATGGATCAGAGAATACCTGACAGGGAGACAACAACGAGTCATCAAACGTGACGAGGTGTCAGAGTGGGCGCCTGTGACGAGTGGAGTTCCGCAGGGGTCAGTCCAACGACCATTGCTGTTTTTTGTATATGAGAATGACAAGACGGAAGGAATAGACTCAGAATTAAATTGGATGAGGATTAGGCCAGACTACAAAGGAAACTGGACAGGGTGCAAGCCTGGTCCAACAACTGGCTCCTGGAATTTAACCCCACCAAATGCAAAATCATGAAGATAGGGGAAGGGCAAAGAACACCGCAGACAGAGTATAGGAAAAGTGGCCAAAGACTGCAAACCTCACTCAAGGAAAAGGATCTTTGGGTGAGTATAATACCGAGCACATTTTCGCTTCGGTCCCAGATTTTCGCTTAGCAGATTATAATGGACTTAGAGAACACTTATCAACTGTGGACTGGGGTGAAGAAGAGAGGTATCAATATGACAGTTTTCTTAACACTATACAGGCTGCCCAAAGAACATTTATCCCGTATAAAGAAATTAGATCAAGTAGAAATGACCCAAAATGGATGAATAATAGGCTCAAATATCTTTTAGGGCAGAAGAAAGGAATTTATAGGCGCATAAAAAGAGGTGAGGGTCATCTTATAAATTAGTATACTGACATTAAGAGGGACGTTAAAAAGGGAATAAGAAAATCTAAACGGGACTATGAAATTAAAGTTGCTAGGGATTCAAAAACTAACCCAAAAAGTTTTTTCCAGGTTTATAGAACAAAAGTTAGGGATAAGATAGGTCCCCTTAAAAATAACTTTGGGCATCTTACTGACAAGGAGAATGATATGTGCTCTATTTTTAATAATTATTTTCTCTCGGTTTTCACACAGGAAGACATTAATAATATCCCAGTAATTAATTTTTACAGAGGCCCAGAAGAAGATAAATTATGTAATATCACAGTCACTAGCGAAATGATTATGAAACAGCTGGACCGACTGAAACAAAATAAATCGCCGGGTCCTGATGAGCTTTTTGCAAGGGTTCTTAAGGAATGCAAAATGGAACTCTGTGAACCAATATCTAACATTTTTAATTTATCTCTTCAAACAGGTGTAGTGTCTGATATGTGGAAGATGGCTAATGTAATTCCTATTTTTAAAGCAGGGGACAAGTCACTACCGTCAAACTACCGCCCAATAAGCCTGACCTCAATTGTAGGCAAATTACTAGAGTCAATTATAGCTGATATTATTAGAAGCCATCTACATAACCATAATTTGATTAATGATACCCAGCATGGATTCACGAGGGCCGTTCCTGCCTATCTAATTTATTAACCTTCTTCAGTAAAGCTTTTGAGGCTGTTGATCACGATAAAGAATTCGATATTGTTTATTTAGACTTTAGTAAGGCTTTTGATAGAGTACCGCACCAGAGACTGTTAAAGAAAGTGGCAGCTCATGGCATTGGGGAAAAGTGCTGTCATGGATCGAGTCATGGCTCACCAATAGGAAGCAGAGAGTGTGCATAAATGGGGTTAAATCCGAATGGGGACTTGTAACAAGTGGTGTTCCACAGGGATCAGTCTTAGGCCCATTGTTATTTATAATATATATCAATGACCTTGATGAGGGAATTACTAGTGATATGAGCAAATTCGCCGACGACACGAAGATAGGTAGGATAATTGATTCAAACATAGATGTCATAGAACTTCAGGAAGATTTAGACAAACTTAATTCGTGGTCAGAAAAGTGGCAGATGCAGTTCAATGTAGATAAATGCAAGGTTCTGAAGCTCGGGAGTGTCCATAACCCAAGCACTTATAAGTTAAATAACGTAGAACTTAGCCATACAGATTGCGAGAAGGACTTGGGGGTGATGGTAAGCAGCAACCTTAAACCAAGACAGCAATGCCTAAGCGTACGTAATAAGGCAAATAGATTACTGGGATTTATATCAAGAAGTGTTAGCAACAGAAGTCCAGAGGTTATATTACAGCTTTATACATCATTAGTAAGGCCTCACCTAGATTACGCAGCTCAGTTCTGGTCTCCATATTACAGAATGGACATAAATTCGTTAGAAAACATTCAGCGTAGAATGACTAAATTAATACATAGCATTAGAAATCTTCCTTACGAAGAAAGATTGAAGACCCTAAAATTACATTCACTTGTAAGACGTAGAATGAGGAGACATGATCGAGGTATACAAGTGGAAAATGGGTATTAACAAAGGAGATATTAATAAAATACTGAGGATATCGAACCAAGTAAGAACCAGAAATAACGGATTTAAATTGGATAAATTTAGATTTAGAAAGGACATAGGCAAGTACTGGTTTTCGAACAGAGTTGTAGATGCGTGGAACAATCTTCCGAGTACTGTGATAGAGGCTAGGACCTTGGGTGGCTTTAAAAAGAGATTGGACAAATATATGAGTGGGAGGGGCTGGGTCTGATTTGTGTCGTGAGTACGGGAATAAATTCTTAGGTAGTGGTGGTTTTGATAAGGACCTGCCTTGTATGGGCCAGTAGGCCTTCTGCAGTGTTCCTCCATTCTTATGTTCTTATGTTCTTATAAGAACATAATCCTCATTTGGATTATGCAGCTCAGTTTTGGTCTCCTTACTACAGGATGGATATAGATTCATTGGAGAACATACAAAGAAGAATGACTAAAATGATTTACAGTATAAGAAATCTCCCGTATGAAGATAGACTTAGAGCGTTGAATCTCCACTCTCTGGAGAGACGTAGAATGAGGGGAGATATCATCGAGGTGTACAAGTGGATGATGGGCATAAACAAAGGAGATATTAATAAAATACTGAGGATATCGAACCAAGTAAGAACGAGAAATAACGGATTTAAATTGGATAAATTTAGATTTAGAAAGGACATAGGCAAGTACTGGTTTTCGAACAGAGTTGTAGATGCGTGGAACAATCTTCCGAGTACTGTGATAGAGGCTAGGACCTTGGGTGGCTTTAAAAGAGATTGGACAAATATATGAGTGGGAGGGCTGGGTTTGATTTGTGTCGTGAGTACGGGAATAAATTTTTAGGTAGTGGTGGTTTTGATAAGGACCTGCCTTGTATGGGCCAGTAGGCCTTCTGCAGTGTTCCTCCATTCTTATGTTCTTATAAGAACATAAGAAAGGAGGAACACTGCAGCAGGCCTGTTGGCCCATTCTAGGCAGGTCCTTCACATTCCATCCCACTAACAGAATATTTGTTCAACCTAATTTTCAATGCTACCCAAGAAATAAGCTTTGATAATTTTATTTACTCATGTGCAATTCCCACTCAAATCCAACCCCTTTCACTCATGAATTTATCCAACCTAAATTTGAAACTACCCAAGGTCCTAGCTTCAATAACCCTACTAGGCAGACTGTTCCACTCATCAACTACCCTATTTCCAAACCAATACTTTCCTATATCCTTTCTAAATCTAAACTTATCTAACTTGAATCCATTATTGCAGGTTCTCTCTTGGAGAGATACCCTCAAGACCTTATTTATATCCCCTTTGTTAATACCCATTTTCCACTTGTATACCTCGATCATGTCTCCCTCATTCTACGTCTTACAAGTGAATGTAATTTAAGGGTCTTCAATCTTTCTTCGTAAGGAAGATTTCTAATGCTATGTATTAATTTAGTCATTCTACGCTGAATGTTTTCTAACGAATTTATGTCCATTCTGTAATATGGAGACCAGAACTGAGCTGCGTAATCTAGGTGAGGCCTTACTAATGATGTATAAAGCTGTAATATAACCTCTGGACTTCTGTTGCTAACACTTCTTGATATAAATCCCAGTAATCTATTTGCCTTATTACGTACGCTTAGGCATTGCTGTCTTGGTTTAAGGTTGCTGCTTACCATCACCCCAAGTCCTTCTCGCAATCTGTATGGCTAAGTTCTACGTTATTTAACTTATAAGTGCTTGGGTTATGGACACTCCCGAGCTTTAGAACTTGCATTTATCTACATTGAACTGCATCTGCCATTTTCTGACCAGGAATTGAGTTTGTCTAAATCCTCCTGAAGTTCCGTGACATCTACGTCTGAATCGATTATCCTACCTATCTTCGTGTCATCAGCGAATTTGCTCATATCACTAGTAATTCCCTTGTCAAGGTCATTTATATATATTATAAACAACAACGGGCCCAAAACCGATCCTGTGGAACGCCACTTGTTACAGATCCCCACTCAGATTTAACCCCATTAATGCACACCCTCTGCTTCCTATTGGTGAGCCATGACTCGATCCATGAAAACACTTTTCCTCCAATGCCGTGAGCAGCCACTTTCTTTAACAGTCTCTGATGTGGTACTCTATCAAAAGCCTTACTAAAATCCAAATAAACAATATCGAATTCTTTATCATGATCAACTGCCTCAAAAGCCTTACTGAAAAAGTTAATAAATTAGTTAGGCAGGAACGGCCCCTGGTGAATCCATGTTGAGTATCATTAATCAAATTATGCCTATCGAGATGGCTTCTTATGTTATCAGCTATAATCGACTCTAATAATTTGCCTACAATTGAAGTTAGACTTATTGGGCGGTAATATGATGGTAACGACTTGTCCCCTGCTTTAAAAATAGGAATTACATTAGCCATCTTCCACGTATCAGACACTACACCTGTTTGAAGAGATAGGTTAAAAATGTTAGTTAAGGGTTCACAGAGTTCAATTTTGCATTCCTTAAGAACCCTTGAAAAAGCTCATCAGGGCCTGGCGATTTATTTTGCTTCAAACGGTCTATCTGTTTGATAACCATTTCGCTAGTGACTGTGATACTACATAATTTATCTTCTTCAGGCCCACTAAAATACCTAATTCTTGGGATATTATTAGTGTCTTCCTGAGTGAAAACCGAGAGAAAATAATTATTAAAAATAGAGCACATTTCATTCTCTTTGTCAGTAAGATACCCATAATTATTTTTAAGGGGACCTATCTTATCTCTAACTTTTGTTCTATACACCTGGAAAAACTTTTGGGTTAGTTTTCGAATCCTAGCAACTTTAATTTCGTAGTCCGCTTAGCTTTTCTTATCCCTTTTAACGTCCC
>WNWK01033157.1:0-21369 GCA_009830355.1 Cherax destructor | reverse complement strand
CCCCCAAAGGGACCCTTCTGAGAATGATTGCCCGAGGTTTGGGGATAGAATGTAAGCTGCCGGAAGACGGAGGACGAAAAGAGATGAAAAACCTCATCAATGGAGGACGAGGAAGGAACCTCATGAAAGGCATTAAGATGTGCGTAAAGGTCCCATTTCGCCCAATCAAATTGCCAGCTTGGCTACGAGGTGGAGAATACGAAGGGGACCTAAGTATGATTGGGAAATGATCGCTATCATGTAAGTCCGGGAGGACAGACCAGGTGAAATCAAGGACAGTTGATGAAGAGCAGATGGAAAGATCGATGAAGGAGAAAGAATGAGTTCGGGGATCAAAATGGGTAGGAGTACCTGTATTTAAAACATGGAGTGGGAGAGAGCAAGAAATGCCTCAACTGAACGCCACGAGTCACAGTGTGACTCTTCCCAAAGAAAATGGTGTCGTTAAAATCGCCAAGTAATAGAAGGGGTGGCGGCAAGGAAGAAACCAGAAAATCAACATCTGGGATAGACAATGCTCCGAAGGGGAAAGATATAAAGAGCAGAGTGTATACCACTTATTCAAGTGGATACGGGCTGTGTGTAAAGTAGAGAAGAATGAACATAGAGCTGACGGTATGGAACACCAGTGCTATAAGAAGAGCACTTTCGTTAAAGGTTCCATCGGAAAAGGATCCGATGAATATAACAAATCATAGCCTGAAAAGGGCCGGATAACAGAGGATTGCAATTTGGGTTCTTGCAAACAGACACCAACAGGGAAAACTGGGAGAGCAACACCTGAAGCTCACCCGTTACCCTGAGGCCTCGGATATTCCACTGCAAATAAGCCATGATTTATAGAGAGAAAGATAGAAGTCGAGTTAGAGGTATCTATGGACTAGGGTTAGAAAAGTCCACGTGTGGAGGCAGGGAAAGACTCATAATCAGAGAAAGAGTGGGACGTGTGAAGGAAGGAGGGTGTAGACGGAGAAGAGAGAGGAGGAAGAACCAATGGTGAAGCTGTGTCCATCAACGTTCCAGACTCTGCAATAAAAATTCTGCGATAGCTTCCAGATTTCGAAAGACAAAGATTCAGAATGTGGACCACATTAGAAATGGAAGGAGAGTGAGCAACCTTCGGGGAGACTATAGACTGTACTAAAGTAGAGGCGAGAGATGGAAGAGGAAACTGTCGAAGGGGCTTGGGAGAGAACAGGAGTGGAAGTGGCCTGGGGAGGGACAGTCAGGGAAGGAACTTGAGAGGGGGCAGGATGAAGATATTGCACAAGGAGGATGAACCTCCACACTTGTTACAGAAATAGTCGGAGGGTAAGAACCCGGCAATAGGAATTTTTTGCCGGACTTATGAGAAGAAGGGGGCTGAGACTTAGGTGGGGATGAGGGGCGTGTAGACATAGAACTGTGCGAGTGAGTAGAGGAAGGAGAGTGACAGTATGGGATGCCGAGGTAGGGACCTCGGAGCCAAGAACAGCAAAGGATTCGAGACAGGGTGACGGAGGATGTAACAACAGAGGAAGTCGAGGGAAGTTGGGACCCCAGAAGTGGGGCGACATTTAGCAATGGGAGAATAGGAAATATGGGGAAGTCTCCTTGAAGGCGTAGATGAGAGACAGCCATAGCATATGAGAAGCCTTCCGCCTCTTCGAGACAACGGATTTCCCACTCATTCAGGTAAACCTGACAACGGCGAGAGTACGATGGATGTGCCTCATGACAGTTAACCCTTTCAGGGTCGAGGCCTCAATTCTAAACTCTCTTCAGGTTCGAGAAAATTTAAAAAAAAAAAAAAAATTCTTATGAAATAATAGTTTTTTTTCTTCTAAATCTAATAGGCTAAAAAACATTTCTGCGATCAATACTTACCGAGATATATTATTATTATTATAATCAAATAGAAGCACTAAACCACAGGGCTATACAGCGCTGCAGGGTACTGAGATATAGATGATTGAAGTTGACAGAAAATGAGCCATGTATGGCAACATCGGTGACAGCCGGTCGGCTGGTAATTTTTTCTTTTCTTTTTTTTTGATTTGTTTTTTTTTCTTTTTTCTTTTTTTTATTTTTCAAATAACTTTTATGGTCTGTGAGACCAATATAAGTGCTGTTTTTCAAATATTCACTCGTTATTCACTTCACAATAACTACACAAACTTTGTTCTCATTACATTGTTTACAAAACATGTTTACAAAAAGTAACAATGTCAAAGATTGTTTATTACTATTTTTCTATCATATATATACATATATACAGTCACTGGACATGTTCCTATTAGTGGTGTAGCTTGTGGAACTCTTTGAAACATTGTGTCATGCACAATGGTACTTTACACTCCTCACACATAAAAAGAGTGTCTTGCGTTGTTGAGGACGTTTTTTTGTATGTGCACAGACATGGCACCTCTTCTGAGCCTTTGTCTTGCAAGCATTAGCAGGCAGTTTCATTAGGTAGTGATCACCAGGCCTCAGACGAGAGGGTATTTGTTCATAATTTCGTGGGCGGTGTTCTATTGCAGGTGTTATTACTTGGTACTTGAATATTATTTGTCTGACCACAGACAAACAAAATTCACCATATGGTGGTTTGTTTCTGGTCTTCAGCTTATACATATTATAAGCATTGAGCATTGAAATGTCCAGAATATGGAAAAAGAGTTTTATGTACCACTTATAACTTTTACCATGAACGTTCCTATCTGTGCTCATGATAATGCGAGCACAGATGGGCATGTTTGTGGAGCAACTTGCAATGTGAACAGACTGACTGATGTTGTAGTGGCCAGGCTTAGGCTTGGCTACAGGTACTTCTGAAAGTTTGCAAGACACAGATGATGATCAAACTAAATGCAAATTATGTGATCAGGCATATGGTCACTGTCTTGAACACTATGTGCTTAATTGTGCACTTACTGAGGAATATAGAGATAGACATTATAATAACCTATGTGACATGTCAAGATATCTTATTCATGAAATAAGATACCAATTGTACTAAGCAAATTTCCTAAATTTGCTTGTAACAGATAATTGAAATGTAGATATAAACCCAAATGTACAATTGTTAACCCCTTTGGGGCCTAGTGCCTAGGCCTTTTGTGTATCCATATGCTCTTACACTACCGTCCACAGGATGGATATAGGGTGCACATAAACTAGCCACTTCGGTGGCAAAATCTAATCTATAACTCTTACCTGGAGAGTTTACCTGGAGAGAATTCCAGGGAGAGAATTCCATGTCACATTTGTCCACTGAACGCATATTGAGAGTGTAGTCCATCACAGCTGCAGGTTTTAGAATGGGTTCATCGGTCCTCTATTCACCCTGCCAGTGTCTGCCATTTCATTAGGGTGAACTGATGAGAACAGTGTGACATCTCGTTTGTCTTGCCACCGAAATGCCATGATGTCATTCACAGAAAATGCCTGCACTTCACCTCTACGAGTGCCTGCATCAAACCTAGGCATATGCTTACGATTTGCATGCACTGTAGCGCGCACACATCTGTCATGTTCACTCGCAAAAAATCACTGAGTAAAGGGCTTGTGTACCAGTTATCAGTATATAATATATGCCCCTTACCAAGATATGGTTCCATCATTGTTCTAACCACATCACCAGAGATACCCAATAACTTCCTGGTATCTTTCAATGTATTACCTCCAGTGTACACAATAATATCCAATATAAGACCACTGTAGCAATCACAAAGTACAAACAACTTTATACCAAAGCGTTTCCTCTTGCTTGGTATATACTGCTTGAACGACAGTCTACCTTTGAATAAAATCAAAGACTCATCAATAACAAGCTTCCTGAAGGGATAAAAATACATATTGAATTTCTGTTTAAGGTACACAAACACATTCGTAATCTCATATAACCTGTCGTTTCTGTCAGGCCTGGTTTTGTCTGATAAATGTAACATGCGTAACAGAAGTACAAATCGATTCACTGGTATAATATCACTGAAACCTGGGGTTGAAATCAGGCGGTCTGTCGACCGGTATGATTTGACACTGTGCTTATACACATGTGGCATAAGCATTATTGTGTCAAAGAAAAGATACATCTCAGCCACAGTTGTTTCTTTCCACTGGTGTAGACGTGATCCTGGTGAAAGTATTGTGTTTGCCATGTTGTAATCGTAGTATCTGTTGCTTTCCCTGACAATAATATCCATCAGGGGTTCATCAAAGAATAATTCAAAGCATTCCAGTTCAGTGGCATTGTTCCCAAGTGTACAAGATGGGCGTATTCCACTTTGGCTTTCATCAAACTGATGGGGATTGGGAATAAAATTCTGAGCTCCCTGCCAATCCCATTGGCAGTCTGCTGGTGGTACTGGATATTGACAGGTGGTTGTGGTTTGCAGGTTTATGTGGTGGGTTGGTTGTTGTGGTTTTGGGTGGGTGAGGGTGGCCTTTGTTGTAGCTGAGCTGACTCAGCGGCGTGGGTAATAGCATGGCCCACTGCTGGTGCCTCACAGCTGGCCCCACCACTACCACCACCACCAGATGCATGCACATTTCTCATACCAATTGCAGCACTATCATCTTCGTTTTCACTATCTGTGCCTGTTGTACCCCCACGGGATGTACTCCTAACCTTTGGAAGAGCATATGGCACACTACCAGAGCGCATATACCGTCGTATATACTGACGCTTCACTGGTGAATATTCCACTTCACTCTCGCTACTGGAACTGTTTTGAAGAGCTTGGAGTTCAAAATCACTATCACTATCATCACCATTGCTCACATCTGAGTCCTGGGTATGAGTAAATAACAATTTCCTCTTTCGTTCTGGTACAATTGAACGTGAACAAGACGGCACAGCACCAGAGGTGGAAGGTTGTGGGTCGTCTGGGTTTTCCTCACTATTACCAGTATTATCGTCATTATTTTCATTCACAACCGCATCAAAACCTTGAAAGTCACCTTCACTGACATCCCCATCACTGTTAGAACTGTCACTGGGGAATAATAATGTCCCAATTCGCCAAGGAGTAAGGTGTTTCTTGCTGCGATTCATGGTGGACAAGGTGGACTGAAATGGTGTTCCCACAATGCACCACTGGTTCCCCGATTTTTTTCCTACCGCGCACACTGACCACGCAGACCCATTCTCTCACATGTAGGCCTACCAGTGCTTTCCCGCTCGATTTGAAGCCGCTAGAATTTATGGGTACTAGTATGTCAAACGCCCTGGCGCGTAAGCCGTACTAGTACGTCAAAAACCCTGAAAGGGTTAAGGCAAGAGGGAGGTAAAGTACAAGAAGGACTGGCATGGTCGTCGGCACCACAAACTGGGCATTCGGCCATGGACCTGCAATAATTTGCTGGATGACCAAAACGCCAGCAGTTTCTACACTGTTGTGGTGTAGGGGTCACCTTTCGAACTTGTAAACATTGACCTGCAATGTAGACCGAAGGTGGGAGTTCACGGCAGTCAAACGTTAAACGAGCTATATTGCAAGGATAACGTCTTCGCTTATTGGCAGGGAGGACAACAGTGTCAACCTTAAGGATAGGGAGTTCTTGGAGCTCAAGCTGCTCCAAAATGTCATCACAACATGTCTGGAAATTCCGTTGGACAATGGTGTGGGGTAAAATGACAGTACCACTACAAGAATTAAGAGAATGATGCTTGTCAATAGTGATAGGAATAGTATCTATGGTTGTAAGAGAAAGATCAAGATCGCGAGCTTGGCCAGCATTCTGGACCGTGATGATGCGAGTGCCGCTCTTGAGAGCGTGAAATGAGATATCTTTACCTACATGGCGTAGGAGAGCTTTACCAATACTATGATTGGAAAGATAGGTAGTTGGAGTAGTCGGTCTTAAAGTAAAAAACTTTGTCCCATGAGTAGTGTGAAACAAAGTGTTTAAAGGGAGTGCGCGACGTGCTGGTCGTTTCTGAGATGAAAGAGAAGTAAGTGTCGAATCGTCATGTAAGGGTCTTGGTCGTTGGATGTGGGACCGGGTGGTCCAATGGGTGACGGTCAAGCGATCCGAAATTGCCACACCGTCGAGGGAGAAGCCGGAATCAAGGTCAGAGAAGAGCGAAGGTCAGGCGTGTCAAAGGGCGTCGGAACCCTGGTACCTGTAGCAGGTGATGAACTGGCACGTGCAAGTGGTACAGGGGTAATAGAGATGTCCGAAGAGTTGTTCATTAACGAGGCAGGGTCAGTACTGGGTGCAGTATCAGGAAGGGGCCCAGGGGTAAGTTCACAGTCTAGGGCATTCATGGTTAGGTTCACGGGCTAGGGCATCCATGGTTAGGTTTCTTCTTTCGTTTTGTTTTTAAGAGAAAAAAAAGAAAGAAAATAAAATTAAAAAAAAAGAAAAAAGGGGGGGGGAACGTGGAGGAATAGCTCCTAGGAGGAATGAAAGGGGCGTAAATCACCCTCCGCGCCCAAGAGGACCTCAACACCGCAAGTAGTGCAGATGCTGCATGGAACCCGTGCCATACCCTACCCTTCATGCCAGTAAACCAGCAATCCGGGATAGCAACCTCACATCCACCGAGCCACCTCAGCGGTCAAAAGAGAGGGCAGCCGGATATCCGCCCCAAAGCATACCTCCTTCAACCACCACCCCCGGAATCCAAAAGGTGGCCTCCAGAGATACACCCGTCGCCCGAAAGATACCCAAAGCCACCCCCAGGGATACCGGAGAGGGAGGGGCATCCTCGGGCAATCCAGATTCCATGGCAAACTACACAACCACCAAGAACCTCAACCTAGGAACTAGAATGCCTGTGGAGGGAAGCTCCCAGGAGAAAAATGGGAAGGAAGGGATGAGGAGGAGGAAAGGGAAAAGGGAGGATGGGAAAGATGAGAAAGGGAAGGGGGGATTGGGGGGTAATTAGGTTCGGTCTGAGGAAGAAGACCAAGAGGTCCAATTCCTCAGACCGATAGCCTCTTTACCATGACAAGGAGCCCCCCTTAAAGAGGCCCCTCTGGCAAGACATTGATGGAGTGAATGATGAGTTTTTCTTTTTCGGGCCACCCTGCCTTAGTGGGAATCGGCTGATGTGTTAATAAAAATAATAAAATAAAAAAATAATAATACAGTGGACCCCCGAGTTTCGCAAAAACTTCACTCCTGAAGTCTGCTCAAGCGCCATTACCGAACGAATTTACTCTTTTAAGGAAAAATGTCACGTAGGTTAGTCTATTTCAGACCCCCAAAAATACACTTCCACAAGCACTTACAATATTATACTTACATAAGTGTACGATTTCCGGGGTTTACGAAACTCGGGGGTCCACTGTACGTACGTATACATAATACTACATAATACAATAATAATAATAATACATAGGTTAAGCAATTAAGCGATAGAAAAAGTACAAAACAAAATTAATTCCTGACAGCATATGCTGCTCTGCCCAGCTTTTCCACCGTCAACCTTCACCAGCATATCTTCTCCAATGTAAATGGTGTACGTACACCAGTTTATTTTTACATTATGTTTTCCTTATGAAAGTAGTGATCTAATGCAGTTAGCCTCACAAACTTCATTTTCTCTTATAACTCCTCTGAAGGGGAAGCATGGGAAGATGTTTTCATAGAGTGAGAATGCCCGCGACCGTTCTTCTCTGCCGTTGTCACCACAAGCCACATATGTATTGACATTTTATTAATTCTAGAGTGTATATCAGGTTTCTATGTTATTTACATTGTTTATTATGTCATTTTAAATGAATTGTGATAGATAAATAATCCATAGAGTTGATATTAGCATCATAATATCAACCTGGGAGTGATCATGTCAGAGGATCTCACCTTCAAGGACCATAACACCGTAGCAATCGCATCTGCTAGAAAAATGACAGGATGGATAATGAGAACCTTCAAAACCAGGGATGCCAAGCCCATGTTGGCACTTTTCAGGTCGCTTCTTCTATCTAGGCTGGAATATTGCTGCACACTAACTGCACCTTTCAAGGCAGGTGAAATTGCTGACCTAGAAAATGTGCAGAGAACCTTCACGGCACGCATAACTGCTATAAACCACCTCAACTACTGGGAACGCTTGAAGTTCCTAAACATGTACTCCCTAGAATGCAGGCGGGAGATACATTATTATATACACATGGAAAATTCTTGAGGGATTAGTACCAAACTTGCACACGAGTCACTCCCTACGAAAGCAAAAGACTCGGCAGGCGACGTAACATCCCCCCAATGAAGAGCAGGGGTGCCACTAGCACATTGAGAGACAACACAATAAGTGTCAGGGGCCCAAGACTGTTCAACTGCCTCCCAGCATACATCAGGGGGATTACCAACAAACCCCTGGCTGTCTTCAAGCAGGCACTGGACAGGCACCTAAAGTTGGTACCTGACCAGCCAGGCACCTAAAGTCAGTACCTGACCAGGCTGTGGTTCGTACATTGGACTGTGTGCAGCCAGCAGCAACAGCCTGGTTGATCAAGCTCTGATCCAATATGAGGCCTGGTCACAGACCGGGCCACGGGGGTGTTGAACCCTGGAACTCTCTCCATGTATACTCCAGGTATATTGAAGTATTTTGTTGTGCCTCCTGAGAGCAGGAATTCGGCTGGAACAGATTAATGGTCCAAGGCCATTTTTGGAATGGTAGAGAATCTTTTTCTGAAGGTAATAAAACAAAAAGTACGAAATTTGATTGAAAATTGATGAAATTATGAACTCGCGAATTTTGATGTGTCAGCGATATATATGCATCGGCAATTTTGCCGAATTTGACTTACATTTTAGGCCAATTACATTATTCCAGTCGACCAAATTCTTAGCTATTTCACTAGTATTACCTCTATTCTATAGATTGAGCACAAGAAATCGCCCAGTCAACTGTTTCAACTACAAAATAAAGTGATTGGAAATTGGTAATTTAGCCAATTTAACTCAAAGTTCAAAATATTCCAATTTCAAAATAGGTTGCAGAATAAACAATGCAGGCATTCCTGGCACTAAACTAACATTTCCTCTGTTCATTAGTTATGTTTTCAGTCTTTACAAATATATTCAATTTTGATTTTTTATTCACAATGAATTTTTATTCAAACCAAAAAATGGAAAATTTACTGTTATGCAATAATGTAATAATTGTACAAACTAATATCACCACATTTGTGAACGTATATTAGACCCACCAGCTGGCACGTATTAAATGTGTGAGGTTATTTGTTTACTCTTCAACATCGGCAAAAATTGACCATTTCTGCTACTTTGAGCTCAGTTTCAAGCCATTTCCAGTACTAAAACCAATCAAGATCATCTCTATATCTGTAATATATCAACCATTCTATCAAATGAGACCAAGAAATCGCAAATACAAATATAAAAAATATACGAAAAAACACTGCAAAGTCGCTGTTTTAATAGAAAATTTTGGTTTCAGTTTTTTTTTCTCTCATTATGCACTGTGTGCTGCAGGATTTGTTTTATGTGGTGCACACTTACCACATAGATGTATTCTCTCATATCTATGACCAAATTTACTGCTCAAAGCTTATCTGAGTGAGCTGAGCTCATGACGTAAAACTACGGTTTGGACCCAGAACTCAAGGCCGTAGAACTAGGGCACGTACCCTGAAAGGGTTAAATGAGGAAAATCGACTCAACATATGAAATTGGGATATGAACAAGGTCACGGAACGGATTAAATTCATAAGCTGAAGTTCCACTGTATACACAAATACAGTTACAGTCATACCTTGGTTAACGATGCTGTCAGTTAACGATATTTATGACGTAAAAAAATGATTGCGGTTAACGATGTTTGCTTCGGTTAACGACATTCGTACCAGACGTGTCCGCGTGGCGCCCAGCTGAGCAGCACTCCAGGGAGCGTCAGTGTGCTATTGTTTACAAGCGAGAGTGATCACCACCCACTCCACCCACGCATTTATACCAGTATATTTTCATTATTCCACTGTTTTTAGTGCTTGCAACTGCTAAATAAGCTACCATGGGTCCAAAGAAAGCTCCTCATGCCAGCCCTGTGATAAAGAGTGTAGCATTCATGCAGGGAGTGTAGCATTCATGCAGGGAGTGTAGCAGGCATGCAGGGAGTGTAGCATTTATGCAGGGAGTGTAGCAGGCATGCAGGGAGTATAGCAGACATGCAGGGAGTGTAGCAGGCATGCAGGGAGTATAGCAGACATGCAGGGAGTGTAGCAGGCATGAAGGAAGTGTAGCAGGCATGCAGGGAGTGTAGCAGGCATGCAGGGAGTGTAGCAGGCATGCAGGGAGTGTAGCAGGCATGCAGGGAGTATAGCATTCATGCAGGGAGTGTAGCATTTATGCAGGGAGTGTAGCATTTATGCAGGGAGTGTAGCATTTATGCAGGGAGTGTAGCAGGCATGCAGGGAGTGTAGCAGGCATGCAGGGAGTGTAGCAGGCATGCAGGGAGTGTAGCAGGCATGCAGGGAGTATAGCAGGCATGCAGGGAGTATAGCAGGCATGCAGGGAGTGTACCATTCATGCAGGGAGTGTAGCAGGCATGCAGGGAGTGTAGCAGGCATGCAGGGAGTGTAGCAGGCATGTAGGGAGTGTAGCAGGCATGCAGGTAGTATAGCAGGCATGCAGGGAGTGTACCATTCATGCAGGGAGTGTAGCAGGCATGCAGGGAGTATAGCAGGCATGCAGGGGGTGTAGCAGGCATGCAGGGAGTGTAGCAGGCATGCAGGAAGTGTACCATTCATGCAGGGAGTGTGGCATTAAAAGAAAAAGGCCAGTAACCCCAGAAAAGAACTTGCCACCTGCAGTGTTAATGGAAGGGGATTCCCCTTCCAAACACTAGCATACTATACTCCATCCTTTCCCCTCCTCCACACATCAACAACTCTTCAATAAATGTAAGTGACATGTTATTGTACTATATTTACATGTGTATTTATTTTTTGTTCATTAAATTGTGTATTATTTAATGTCAAAAAGTTCTAAAAAATATTTTATTTTACTACTTTTGAAAGTCTTGGACGGATTAATTTTATTTCCATTATTTCTTATGGGGAAAATTGATTCGGTTAACGATTGTTTCGGTTAAAGATATGCCCTCTCTGACGGATTAATATCGTTAACCGAGGTATGACTGTATATAGATTATCATACATAGTAGCATATGTGTAGAGAACCTAGGATAACCCAAAAAAGTCAGCTCACTAACTTGGCACTTAACCCTTAAACTGTCCACACGTAGATCTACGTTCACCTGTGTACTGCTCCGAATATTTTGAATTTTTTTTTTTTATTTTAAATGAGCGCATTTTTATAAACAGGATAGGCTAAAAAAAATTTTAGGGCCAGTACTTACCGAGATATAAGCCCGTCAATTTGGTGATGAATGCTCACCTGACGGCAACATCAAGTCCTGCTGCTTGCAGAAGTATTGCCGATATACTTTTTTTTTCTAGTTTTTATTTTAATTTATATAATTTTTATGTTCTGATTATTACAATTTATAATAGTTCTTGTGATTTCATAGCCAATCTTTGTTCTAACACTAATATTATGTACTGAAATAGCATCTGGCAGCAGTGGCAGCAGCAAGTTTGTTGCTCCTGTATTTTACTTCCTTCAGAGGTTCCTAGCAATGCTGTGATGGCCTAGCAAGGACCCACATAACACTAAGATGCGTGGACACCCAGAATGATATAACTCAACTGCAAAAATCACCCAAAATACACTATACAACCTACTGAAGACTTGTGTTACCGCCATCTACCCCGCTGCCAGGCAAAAGGAAAATTTCAACATCTGCACACTATCCAGTATCCACATTTCATCTGACACAACTGTCAATGGCCAGGCTGTGCCCTGGCCATTGTTTCTAAATATTTTGAATGCTTCTTTCTCCTGTATTTTAGTAATTTCAATATGTTTTTGAAGAATAATTCTCATAAAATCATCAAAAGGACGATCTCTCATGTCAAGGAGTCTAGCAAGAGAAGGTCCAGTAACCAACCAAGGACTCCCAGCAACACAGGTGAGAGAAGTAATACTACACGGAAAACTCCTGATGAACTTAAAAAGTCCAATGATATGTTAACCCGGGAAATTTAGGACTTGCGAGCCACCAACACACAGTGCATGGACAGGATTACAGTCTAGAAAATAATCAAACAGCACTGGACCAACTAACCATCACCCACACCCAGTCAGAGGACTCCATCACCCGTCTGAAAGAACAAGTTACCCACCTGACCACCGACATCAAGAATGAAAGAGAAAGAGTGGACTTACAACTTAACAGATGTTATGAACAATTTCCAAGATCACTTCGACCAACAACAATTATCTGACTCAGTTGTAGTGAACAGCAAACATCTTCCAGCAACTGTAACTCAGGGAACATGTAAACAAACACACCTTGCAACTCATCCAAGACCATCTTCGTCTTAACATACCAAGTGATGTCATAAAGGAGTGTAAAGTGATAGGATACCAACCTGGAAAGAAATCAGTAATACTAAAATTCAACTGTAGCTCTCAAAGAAATAATCTTCTAAATACTTCTATTACCGTGAAAAGTGAGATGTATGTAAACAAATGCCTGACCAAACTGCGGCAAAATCTCCTCTATAGACTAAGAAAGTTACGAAATGGCAGGAAAATTCACCAGTGCTTTGCAAGAGATGGAAAAATTGCTGTTAAAAAAAGCCAACAGGAAGGAGATATGGAAATAAATAGTATAAAATACCGACACAATAGAAAAATAAACACATAAGCGGTATAATGTGATCCTTTATTGACAACATTTCACAAACAGATCTGTTTGTGACTCGATAAAGCCCACTGCCTGGGCGAAACGTTGTCAATAAAGGATCACATTATACTGCTTATGTGTTTATTTTTCCAGGAAGGAGATGTATACTATTTCTACTGAACATGAGCTGAAAAAGTTTCTCAGAGATTCCGGCCTCACTGAACTGCAATAATGCAGTTTGTACCCACTTTCCGCGATTAGTGTTATTAAAAACTAATTCTTTAGCAGTTTAATCTCTACAAACCCTAGTTATTCACTTACATTGACAATCTGACAGCAGTAAATTGTCAAATTTAACTTAGTGCTATACAGTGGACCCCCCGAGTTTCGTAAGGTTCTTACTTCGTAAACATCGTGTTTCGTAAGCTTTTTACGACTTCGAGAATCGTAAAACCGCTCGTGTTTCGTAACGTATTAGACCTGTCCGCCTGCTCCGCACCTGCGCGGGACGCAGGACGCCGCCAGTGAAGCGTTGTTTACCATTGAGAGAACATTACCTAGTGCGCTCTTTCAAACATTCACACTACATTTGGTGTTTTTTTTGTTGTTTTAGTGATTGTCACTGTGAAATAAGTCACCATGGGTCCAAAGAAGCTTCCTAGTGGCACCCCTGTGGTAGCATTCATGGAGGGAGAGTAGCATTCATGCAGGGAGTGTAGCATTCATGCAGGGAGTGTAGCAGGCATGCAGGGAGTTTAGCAGGCATGCAGGGAGTGTAGCAGCCATGCAGGGAGTTTAGCATTCATGCAGGGAGTGTAGCATTCATGCAGGGAGTTTAGCATTCATGCAGGGAGTTTAGCATTTATGCAGGGAGTGTAGCAGCCATGCAGGGAGTTTAGCATTCATACAGGGAGTGTAGCAGCCATGCAGGGAGTTTAGCAGGTATGCAGGGAGTGTAGCATTCATGCAGGGAGTTTAGCATTCATGCAGGGAGTGTAGCATTCATGCAGGGAGTGTAGCAGCCATGCAGGGAGTTTAGCATTGATGCAGGGAGTTTAGCATTGATGCAGGGAGTTTAGCAGGCATGCAGGGAGTGTAGCTTTCATGCAGGGAGTGTAGCAGGCATGCAGGGAGTGGAGATTTCCCTTCGTAGAGGCTGAAGAATTCCTCCCCCAACAAGTGTTTAATTGTGATGAAACAGGCCTGTTTTGGAAGAAAATGCCCAAGAGGACCTTCATTACTTATTACTCTATCTTCCAGATGCCTGCAACTCTTCAATAAAGGTAAGTAAATATATATATATATATATATTGTTTTTAATTATTTTATATGTGAATATTTTTTTGTGGAACGGATTAATTGTATTTACATTATTTCTTATGGGAAATAATGGTTCGAATTTCGAAAACTTTGTGTTAATTACTAGCTCCTGGAACGGATTAATTACGATACTCGGGGGTCCACTGTACTTTAAAACTTTTTTATTGATATGTATTGTCAGTATTTACCTTATTACTGCCTTATTTTTACAGTATTTACCTTATTACTGCCTTATTTTTTGTCAATTTTATACACTTTTAGCATTCATACATTTTTTTTATCTCTTATTAACTATTATTACAATTTAAATTTCTTATTATTATCATTATATTGCCCTATTTTTTATTTTATACTTCATTGCCCAATCTTCTCTTATACTTTTATTTTTATTAGCCTACTATTGCCAAATATCCAAGCTTCTATATTCAGCAACAACTCTACCTCATAGTCTACATTTTTAGATCAACAAATCTTTCTTAATTATTTCAATTACTTTACTATATATTTGAAATTCACCACATCATTGTGGTAAATTGTGTCTTATTTGTAATCTTGTATTAAAACAACTACCTCATTGTATATGTGACTTATTTTATATTTCTTGTATTAGAAGCAACTACCAAATAATTGCAATTATTTGCTTATATTTTTAAATACATATTTACCATTATCCATTTTCAAACCTTAAGGGCAGTAACATCCTGTCTCCGAGCGTCAATTTTTTTTTTTCTGTTAGTCGAATTTCTTTCATTTTTTTTTACACATAGAAGTGTTTACTCAGTATGTTTTAAAAATATTCAATAAGATAGTCCAAACAACAACTGAAAAAAAAAATTTACTGAAAATCTCATGTCAGGACGTTTGGCAGGATCCCGATCCTATATGTCACTACGTAAGGTTGTTTTGAGACTTGGTACCGAAAGAACAATGCTAATACGATTTTTTGACGATGTACTTTCCTGTAAACATCTTATCTTTATTCCACAAAAATAAAGCATGTAACTGTTTGAATGTTGAAAAAATATGCCCTTTAATCCCAAATAAATCCCAAAATATTTGGAATATTTACAAAGTGCATTCTTAAAAATAAGAACAATCATATTTTTACCATTCCTGTGAATATTATTTCATTTAATCAAACAGTAAAACTCCACAAAGTAAAATAAGTCAAAACTTACTTCCGAGATATTCGCTGAAAGCGCTGGAGCGGCGCCCGGCCACCCGCCTCGGGAATTTTGTTTTTTTTAAAAATCACTTGTGTTTCAATGTTTTCTTTGTAAAACTAATGTTTTAGATGTTTAGCCTTACACACCGTTTTCTCTACTCACAGGCCAAAGAAAATGTTATGGGAAGGGAATCATTTTTATACTCATATTGTTGATAGAGACCGCACTATATTAGAGCTCATTTTATTCATGCTGAGCATATAACATGTTTATATGTTATTTATATGTTATTATTTCATATTAGATCAATTGTGATAGATAAATAAGCCTAGAATTGATATTAAGCATAATAATGAAATAATATATTGTCTTCAGAGTGGAATTCTCTGACGTAGCAAATATTCCCAGATCGTTCCTGATTGGCTTAGACTACGTATAAGCTCCGCCACTCTCATATGATGCCAAATCGTAAATTACACCATTAGAATGAAAAATACACGAAACAGTAAAGAAAAAAGGAAAAATTCTAAAAATATACGGGCTGAGAGCAGGCGAGCTGCGCACATCGCCGCACCATACATGATATAAATGACTATAATTCCTGTAGAAACGTCAACATTGAGTCTTGTCCCAGTTACTTAGAGGGGTTAAGCTATTTTTCTATAAGATTAACTCAATTTTCATAATTTTGATTTTTTTATTATTCCCGGTGACAGGTGTTACTGCCCCTTAACTATATATAGTATTAGTAATAGAATATAAATATTTGTTCCATAATAACATAAGTCATAGTAATTATTCCAACTATTACTTAAGAATACTGAATTTAAATATTTGTTCCATAATAACTAATACTAGTCATAGTAATTATTCAACAGCTCAATTAGCTAGTTAAATAGTAAATCATCAACATTGTAAATATATCCTAAATCTCTGTGACTTATGTTCCATTGTTTTAAGTCTAGTTCTTAATCTAGTATCATATTATTAAAAACACACCAACATAAAAAAGGGGGCTTACGATGACTTTGGTCGACTTGGACCATTTGTAATGGTCCAAGTCGGACCAAAGCCGTGAACTCCTCTCTTTTACATATGTGGTGTATTGTTCCAGTCACGGTATTGGCCTTTTTGTTAATCATATTATTAAGTTTAGCATATTCCATTGTTCTTAAATCTAGTTATAGAATCACACTAAATCTTTATGATTACAGGCATTGATCCTGACATCAACCTATTATTAACCATTTACATGATTCCAATAGAACTGTAATTACTACACAGCAGACCAAGCAAAGACATTACTCAGAACAAACAATAACAAAAATCTTTAACTACAATGTTAGATCTTTGAGCAAACATTATGATGACCTCACAGCACTACCTCCAATCCCTACAGACCAATATGTCTATCATCACAACTAACTGAGACCTGGCTAAAGCCAGGTATTACAGATGTCTATGCCATCCCAGTTACACATCCATACACAACTGTAGGACTGATCAGCAGGGGTGGAATAGCTTGAATGTATCAATAACTCTTGCCAAAAAGATGAGCATGGAGAATATATTATAGCTAAATTTAAATTAAAACCTGCAAAACCCCTCACAGTGATAAACATCACAGACTACCACAGTCAAACATTCACCATTTTGGGTGGAAAAAGGAAACCTGATAACTGATGCACACATGAAGAAAGACAAATGTTCAAGATTTCAACATAAATATCCTACATGACCAGGACCCACAGGTAACAGGATGTACAAACACTATGAGCAATCTTGTCCACCGCCAACAATATCAAAACCTACAAGAATCTCTGAAACTAGTATCTCATTATTAGACCACATCTGGACTACCACTATATCCCCTCTAAAATCAGGAATAATCGCAGACACACCACTGACCACTACTCCTGCTCATAACCAACCCGGTAATTTGCCCAAACATATTTCTAAAGTTACCTTCAGACTACACTTGAGTCAGCTATTAATAACTTTATAACAGCGATGATTAACATCGACTGGAATAAGAGTTAGAAACATATCAGATACTAATGAATGCATCAAAGCTTCCTTAAAAAAACCCACCACCTCTATAACAAACATTGCCCTAAAAAACTAAACAGATCACAGCTAAGAGACTCAACAATCCTGGCTAACACCAGCATCCTTAAATCCAGATTAAACAAAAGGCACCAATATGAAAAAAAATGCAGAGGGGTCTAATAACTAGAGAACAACACAAACGCTACTCATCAATCTCTTACCAGCCTGATAAGAAGGTCAAAAAAATTGTATTATGACAACAGACTAATAACATAAAGGTGCTATGCAAAAGACCTGGTGCACCCTATCTGCAATTCTAGGAAATAAAAAGAAAATCCAAAAACAATACCATCAAATTATCAAAAACAGATGAACCTTTGTCTCACCAACTGGACAGCAAAGAGACTTTAAAGTTTTCTTCTCCACCATAGGAAAGAATCTGTGAGTAAAATCCCAGCTCGAACACCCGTCCAACAGACTACCTTACCAACACCTACCCCGGGTTCACTATTCCTAGCTCCTACCAACCCAATAGAAGTCTCGCTCATAATCAACACCCTTAAAAACAAGACAGGAGACATAAACAGCTTACCACCTTTATGTACAGAAAGCTTCAGAGTACTGTCACCAATTATTGCAGCACTCTTCAATAAATCCATTGAAACCTCCTACCTTTCCAGCAATTCTTAAAACAGCAAAGAGGTCACCCGATCCACAAAGGAGGTGATCAAGCAGGGCTGAATAATTATAGACCAACTATCTAATTTACAGTGCTTCTAAAGTCTTAAAAAAATTTCATGAACAGATCTGTTCCTGCCTGCGTCTCACACAACGTACTCAACCCCCCATCATTTGGATTCAGAACCAACAAGGAACAAATGATCCATTATTCACATGCTAGAGTTAATATACACTGCACTTGAGAAGAAAGAAGTTCCCTAGGAATCTTCATTGATCTCACTAAGCTTTTGATACAGTCGACCATGATTTCCCTTCTAAAAATTTTTTAGAAATTATGTAAAGGGGTTTTCACCTCGGGGTTTACCTAAAGGGTCAAAACCTTAGTAACAGAAGCCAATACGTGTCGTGGAGCCTCTTCCACTTACAAACAGTGGGGCCCTAAAAGGAAGTGTCCTGGCCTCCTTTCCTCTTTTCCCCATCAATGACCCTACCGAATGCATCACAACTATCAAACCCCATTATCCCCAGATGACAGGGCAGTATGTCTTCTCTCCCCCAAAAATCCAATCATACTGGCAAAAACCGTCAATGCTGAATTAAAAGAAAATATAAACCCTGGATGGACTAATAGACTTATCAATACTGACAAGACCTACTTCATACAGTTTGGAAACAGAGCAAAATGTTCCATTTTAACATAACGCTCAATGGTTCACCCATCACAAGACTCACAGAGGAAAATTTGTAGGAATCCATTGACAGTGGCCAAAACCCAAACACCTCAACAAATTTCCAAGAAAATCTCAAAGACAGTAGGCATATTATAAAAGATAGCTATGTCCCCATAATCAGTTTCTTACTTTGTCCACTCACTCTTAAACCCTTATCTCACCTGGAAACCCCTGTAATAAGGGATCAACAACAGTAAATCACCTTAGACCACTCATAACCCAGCAAAAGGCTGAATCAGAATGATAAGAAATTCCCTTTTAGACAGTATCACCCCAACTATTAAAAGCCTAAAATATTTTACATGGAACAAACATATTCTGTCCCTTCCCAAATTTTACATACAAAATTTAACACTCTAATATAAATCCTCCTCAAATTCCTTTCACCCACAAATAGGACAAAGCCAAAACAACACGGCTTGAATCATTTTAATTCCCCGATCATATAAACTATGTAAAAATTCTATACATAAGAGGCCCCGGAATCTGGAATTCATTAATAAATACTAAAATAACCTTGTCTGAAAATTTAAGGACTTCTCAAAAATACCTCCCTTAACTAAATACTCATACTAAAAATATAATGTTTATTTTATATAGATAATTTCTTTTTTTTTATATTATTTTTTATTATATTTTTTTAAAAAATGTAATTTTTATTTTATAATATAATTTCATTTTATCCCCATCACCTAAACTAAATAAATTTAAATTAAAAAATGCTCAATGTTTTTCATTTAAAAGATAATTTTAATTTTCACTATTAACTATCATCCTACTTAACACTTGTTACAATGTAGTATCCATTTATATTGAATATCATATTGTAATCTGAACAATATTTAAACAAGTCAAACTAGTCATTTTCTCCAATATTATATACATGTCTATAAGCCATTAGATTCAGCTGCCCTAATGCCATGGCATGTCAGTGGCTCTCCTTGCACTCTATGTAAATTTGCAAAGAAATAAATTTGTATTGTATTACTGTATAAATAGTCAAATAGTCACAATTCACCAACAGGTGGACATTTCACCTTTGTTGTCATTACTATTTCTTTTTAAAAATTAAGAAGTATTTATAGGTCCCAGCAATTTTCAGACATCCAGGAGTATATTTAAACTCCTTGAAAAAAATGTTGTTATGACATTGTCAGATAACTACTGATAAGGCAGTGACATTGATGAATGAATGTGTGCAGGGAACCCTCGCTTTGTTTTCCTTTTTGTATTTGTCGTCTGTCTATCTATCTGTCTGTATATCTATCTTGGTTTTTTTGTCTATCTCTATCTATCTTCTGTCTGTCTAGCTCTGCTTATTTGTCCTATCTGTCTGTCTCCCTTGTGCCTGGAATATAATAAGGGAAATTTTCCCGAAGAATGGTGTTATGACAATTATAATCAAATATTATAATCAAATAGGAGCGCTAAACCCAGGCATACAGCACTGCAGGTTTTGTAGGATGCAGGGAGAGTGGGTTTGTAAGGGAGATGGATGATTAGTAGGGTATGGAGTGCAGCATGACGGTGGATAGTACGGGATAAGAGGAGCAGGTCAGGAAGGGACTGAGGGGTGCTTGAGGTATAATCTTCAGAGTTTTTGTAGTAAGTCAGTTTCTGTCAAAAGTCAGGAGAGCCAGGACTAAAGGAGGGTCCATCAGCAAGAAGGGAAGGAAAGAAAGGGCCGAAGTGAAGGCGTCGTTGAAGATAAATTCTGTCTCGTTGATAGAGTGGGAGTCAACAGAATATTGAACGACACGAACCGACAATGCTCACAGAGGGGCCGGGAGCTCTCCATGAGATACCCCTGAGTAGCGGTGTGCGATGCGAAACGGGAGTTTTTTTTTATAATCAAATGAAGCGCCAAACCACAGGGGTTATACAGCGCTGCAGGTTTTGTAGGATGCAGGGAAATGGGTTGTAAGGAGAGGACGATTGTAGGGTATGGGTCAAGATGGGATAGTGCAGGGATGGAGGGTAGCAAGAGATCGAGGAAAGGGACTGAGGAGCTAGAGGATAATCTTCAGGTTTGTGTAGTAGTCAGTTTCTGTCAAAAAGTCAACGGGAGGTCAGGATTAAAGGGTCCATCTGCAAGAAGGGAAGGTAAAGAAATTGCCGCAGATCGAAGACGCCGTTGGGGAACTGGTCTCGTTTTATAAGTGGGCAGTCAACAGATATGTCGAAAAGACACTGGAACCTGACAATGCTCACAGAGAGGGCAGGGCCTCTCATGAGATACCCGTGGTAAGGCGGGTGGGCCAATGCGAAGACTGGAAGTGTAGTCTCCCAACCTCGACATTGGACAAGAAGAAGGCCAGAAACCATAATCGGTTTAATAGAATGAAGTTTGATTCAGCAGGTCAGACCAGCGTTGTTGCCAGGGCTGAAAGGTGGGTAGCAATGACCGCAAAATAGTCCCGTGAAAGACCCTCTATGAAACTGGAAGGCATGTACGCTGACCGCGCGCATCTGCCTTTTATGCCCCGTCGTCAACATGACAAGGACCAACAAAAAACAATATCTT
Source organism: Cherax destructor (assembly GCA_009830355.1). Classification (NCBI taxonomy): domain Eukaryota; kingdom Metazoa; phylum Arthropoda; class Malacostraca; order Decapoda; family Parastacidae; genus Cherax; species Cherax destructor. The sequence continues at coordinate 195 of WNWK01033157.1, read as the reverse complement.
TATGCTTGCTAAAGATCGGCGTAACAAAGGGGATAATTTTATTATAATCAAATAGAAACTAAACCCGGGGGTTTCCCCTGAGGGGTTTTGCAGGACAGGGGGGAAAGGGGTTTAAAAGGAGATGGATGATTAGTAGGGATGGGTGCAGCAGGATGGGGATAGGGGGGGGTGCAAGAGATCAAAGGGAGAAGGGAC
>WNWK01033156.1:0-21369 GCA_009830355.1 Cherax destructor | reverse complement strand
CTTAGTGGTTCCCTTATGACATGTAATGTACGGTGTCGAGTTTAGACATGTACTTTGTTGTAGACATGGAGAGACATAATAACCTGTTATGTCTTAAGTTTCTAAGGTTGTTTGAATATTCAAAGTTAAGGGGGGATACAGGAGGGGTAACAGTAGGGCCTGAAATTTAATTTGAGGTATCTATTTAGAAATGCAGGATAAATAATCTGCACTTTATAGTAATGTATACTGTTTTTGTCTCTGGTTTGGTATGGAGAAATGGAGTAATCCTGGCACGTTTGGTGTCCTATGTGTTATTTTTTGTTACTACACATGTGTGTTGGTATGTGTAGGTATGGAAAAATATAAAAGCTGTACAATATGTAGGGTGCTTTGGGTGGGTTGTGGGTGGGGGATTATGAGGGTACATCTAGGAAGTTACCCTGGAGGAGGTTTAGATTTTCATGTACTGTTTTGTATTAATGAGTGTTGTTGCATATATAGGCTTGTTTAGTTCAGGTGTAATGGAGGTGGATTGTAAAGAAATGTGCTGATTTTTATTATGTTCAGAGGTGTGGTTCTTGGTATGTATAATGTTAAGATTGATACAATTGCAACTTATGTATAATGTGTTTTTTAATAAAATATAAAAAAAAAAACTTTTTAAATATTGTACCCCTACTTATCTCCTGGCACTTATAGGTAGGGAGAGAATGATCCTATGCCTCCAGCTGGGTGAGACACAAAAAGCAAGGCCACCGACCAGATTGCACCGACATATGGATGAATATTCGGCGTTTACAGTCACAGTGTAGTTGAAATCCTCGTGGTGGCTTCTGACAATGTCGTACGATGTCTACATCAGTTATTACATTATGCTCTTATCATACATTCCAGTTTTTGTTCCTGACCCAGTCACATCAATACAGTCGCATTCACACATTTTTCCTTATCATTGTGTTCATAACTTGAACCTTATGATATTAATGTTATTCACAGCTCACTTCTGGCAACACCAACTGCCAGAGAATTGACTATCTATGTTTTTTTTTTCCAAACCACTCATTAATGACCTTGTCACTACACTGTGGCCAACCTTGACCCGTTGTTAATAAAGGCTACAATATTGTCACGTGGTCGTTGTTGATACAACTCCTTTCTTTATTATTATAATCGTGGGGGAGCGCTAAACCCGTAGGATTATACAGCGCATGTGGGGGGATGGAAGGTATTCATTCTCAATTCAGGGAACCGGAGCACAGAGCCAATTCCCTAGATCAAGAGCCCCTCACCAGCGTGAAGGAACCTCCCTTGAGGGGTCCTTTCGTTAAATTTTAAATAATTTAAAAATAAAATTCTAATCTTTATTAAGATTATCTGTATATACAAATTGTCACTCCATATATATATACACACATTATGAGGATAGGTATACATTCTCTCAAAAACTAGAGCCAATTTGAAAAACCTACTGCCATTTTCGAATTCAGCAACCCCAAAATACCCTAAATACCTTCAAACATCTGTGGCAACAATACCTGAAATTGTGATCCCGCATCAAAAGATGACCTTTAAATCAGTCTTATGGAAATCACTTCCGAGTATAGATGATATAAAGCTGTCAATGACGCTACGACCCTTCACTTATTAATAATTGACATGGGTTAAAAATATGAAGCCAATTGTAAAAGAAAAACCTTAAAAGGTATGAGGAAATTGTAGCTTACAGATGGAGGGTTCTGGCAGCACGTCGTGCTGTATTTAAGGGTCCATCCAGTAAATTAGACACCTATTAAAAAATGCGATTTTTCAACAATTTTAAATTTTATTATTACTGTTGTATTAGTTTTAAAAGTCTCTTAATTTCTGTAAGAAACAAAACTGATTTTGTGTTTTTTAGACTGTCCTATCTGATGAAAATTCCAACGATAAATTTTCCGACACACAAAATAATGTGAATGTTTAATATCCTGGTCGTAAGATACATCAGTCTTTAAATAATGAAGCCAATGAAAATTTGAAGATACATAAAGAAAAAAAGGCACAATACCGTGACTGAACAATACATAAATAACCCGCACATAGGAGAGACGAGCTTACCACGACGTTTCGGTCCCACTTGTACGTAGATACATATATTTTGACCGTGATACTTTAAGGAGAATGAAAATTTCACTCAATTTTAAACATAAAATGGTAAAATCTGTACCCATCCACATGAATTTCACTCTTGTACAGTAAATTAGTATATTAAGAAATTACCTGCTCCCATCCAGCTCTATATTCTTGGTGACCAGGCCACGAATCGAGGATTATAAAGAGAGAGAGAAAAAAAAGAGATAATAAATGACCATAAATTTAAAGGCTAATTAATTAAGCCAACACTTAACAAGTGAAGTAAAGAACACTACTTGCAGCTTTCAACACTAGAATATCCCAGCACATAAAAACTTATAAGAACACTATACTTAATTGGACTGACTTTCGGATATAAGTGCAGTGAGCGGGCAAAAGACACCAACACCGAACAAAGAAAAAAATTATGGAAAGGTAGAGAAAACCCTTAGAATAGAACAAAGGTTGTCAGATGGAGAAACAAGGAAAACCTAAGGAATCTCTCCCTATGATGGCTCCCTGTAGGGCTCCTCCCGGGTAAACTGAATTTACCCGGGATGGTAAATCTACGCTTTCTTTACACACAGATAGACACAAAGGAAGGAAGGGCACACAAGAAGGAAGGACGGAACACAGGCAGACACGAATAAAAGGAGGAGAGAGGGAACATGTGCAGACAAGACGGGAGTAAAGAAATATAGCATGCATACAAGGAGGAACAAAAGAAGTCGGACACGATGGAGGTAGAGGAATAACACAGACAAGAAAGAGAGAAGGAAGGAACAGAGGCAGAGTGGTGCCTGGCTCTTGTTATGACATATCTTCTACGCCAGTGTGAGATACAAGCAAGCTTGATAGGAACCCTAAAACGTATGTTCTCTCCCGTCTAGGATGAAAGCTCCCTAACCTCACATCTAGGGAGAAAGCAATCTTATTTTCTCTCTAGGGAGAATTGTATTATGTCCTGGGATGTGACCCTACATAAGACTAGCGAGAAAATAACTTTATATGTTTAAGGAGAAAATGACCAAATCTTAAGACTAAGAGAAAGTGACCTTACGTCAAGTCTGGGGTAAAATTAACCTCACTTAAAATGTAAGAAGAAATTAACCTTACTTCAGTTCTAGGAAGTAAATTATCTTAGCATCTGTCTACAGAGAAAATGACTTTACCTCACGTATAAGTAGATAGTGACCTTACTCTGTTTCAAGGTTTGAAAGTGGTTTTACCTCCTATCTTGGGAGAAAGTGACCTTATCTCACGTCAAGGGTGAAATGACTTTACTTCATCTCCTGTTTAGAGAGTAGTAGTTGAAGGAAAGTGACGAGTGAAGTGGGGGTAGTTAGTGGAGAGGTGTGAGGGAGGGTGGAGGTGGATGTGGAAGTGTCAGTGTTGGAGGTGTCGGTTTAGGTGTCAGTGGAGGTGTGGGTGTAGGTGGTGGAGCTGTAACATCTTGATACTGTCTCTCAAATATGTATGCAAGTAGACAGGTAGGCAGACAATCGAGCAGGCAGGCAGCCAAGCAGGCAAGTGGGAGGGCAGACAGACATGCGAGCTTGTGGGTAAGCAGACAGATAAGCAGACAGACAACCAGTCAAGCAGGTAGCTGGCAGGCAGGCTAGCACCGATTAGGTCTTTTAGAAAGGCAGGCATAAGGTGGGCTGGTAGTCAGGTGGATGGGTTGGTAAGCCGGCTGGAACAAGGTGGGCTGGTAGTTAGGCGGATGGGTGGGTAGGCCGGCTGGCGCAAGGTGGGGTGGTAGTCATGCGGATGGGTGGGTAGGCCGGCTGGAACAAGATGGGCTGGTAGTTAGGCGGATGGGTTGGTAGGCCGGCTAGAACAAGGTGGGCTGGTAGTCAGGCGGATGGGTGGGTAGGCCGGCTGGAACAAGGTGGGCTGGTAGTTAGGCGGATGGGTTGGTAGGCCGGCTAGAACAAGGTGGGCTGGTAGTCAGGCGGATGGGTGGGTAGGCCGGCTGGAACAAGGTGGGCTGGTAGTTAGGCGGATGGGTGGGTAGGCCGGCTGGAACAAGGTGGGCTGGTAGTTAGGCGGATGGGTTGGTAGGCCGGCTAGAACAAGGTGGGCTGGTAGTTAGGCGGATGGGTTGGTAGGCCGGCTAGAACAAGGTGTGCTGGTAGTCAGGCGGATGGGTGGGTAGGCCGGCTAGAACAAGGTGGGCTGGTAGTCAGGCGGATGGGTGGGTAGGCCGGCTGGAACAAGGTGGGCTGGTAGTTAGGCGGATGGGTGGGTAGGCTGGCTAGAACAAGGTGGGCTGGTAGTCAGGCGGATGGGTTGGTAGGCCGGCTAGAACAAGGTGGGCTGGTAGTCAGGCGGATGGGTGGGTAGGCCGGCTGGAACAAGGTGGGCTGGTAGTTAGGCGGATGGGTTGGTAGGCCGGCTAGAACAAGGTGGGCTGGTAGTCAGGCGGATGGGTGGGTAGACCGGCTAGAACAAGGTGGGCTGGTAGTCAGGCGGATGGGTGGGTAGGCCGGCTGGAACAAGGTGGGCTGGTAGTTAGGCGGATGGGTGGGTAGGCCGGCTAGAACAAGGTGGGCTGGTAGTCAGGCGGATGGGTGGGTAGGCCGGCTGGAACAAGGTAGGCTGGTAGTTAGGCGGATGGGTGGGTAGGCCGGCTGGAACAAGGTGGGCTGGTAATCAGGCGGATGGGTTGGTAGGCCGGCTAGAACAAGGTGGGCTGGTAGTTAGGCGGATGGGTGGGTAGGCCGGCTAGAACAAGGTGGGCTGGTAGTCAGGCGGATGGGTGGGTAGGCCGGCTAGAACAAGGTGGGCTGGTAGTCAGGCGGATGGGTGGGTAGGCCGGCTGGAACAAGGTGGGCTGGTAGTTAGGCGGATGGGTGGGTAGGCCGGCTAGAACAAGGTGGGCTGGTAGTCAGGCGGATGGGTTGGTAGGCCGGCTAGAACAAGGTGGGCTGGTAGTCAGGCGGATGGGTTGGTAGGCCGGCTGGCTGGGCTGGAGAAGAGAGTAACTCGATCCTTACAATAATTAACACAGTGAGCTTACGTAGTCCTACCTCCGCTTACCCCAATACCACCTCTACTAACACCACTACCAGTGGCAACGCCATCACCAACAAGAGCACCACTACAACTGCCACGATCACCACTACCACAATTACCTTTACCTCCAATAATATCACCAATTCCTTTTCACGCACCACTACCAACATTCTGTCTGACTTTTTTGGGGGTTATCCTAGGTTCTCTACACATATGCTGCTATGTATGATAATCTATGTAACTGTGTTTGTGCATACCTGAATAAACTTACTTACTAGCTTCCCTCCACTACCACCACATGCATATGTTAATGCTGTCTCAGGATATCATCTTTAATCAGGTATTCGGGACACTGAAGTAACCCACTCTGTTTCATTAAATAATTACCAGTTCTATACAATACTCTCTGCATTTGATTCAATGTTTATTTTAATCGTCAAAAAGGGAAATACGTACGCAGTTCTCTGTTCAACTCTCTCATGGAAACTATGAGAAATTATGTAAATGAATTTCACAGGTACAATCCTGAATTAACATTTCACACACACAACTTTGGAGAACTCTGGAACATCTAAACAGAGTAACACTGATACAGTTGTACCTCGGAGACAGGCGGAACTTTAGCAACACAGGGTCACAATACTGTCCGTCCATCGATGCCTACCTTCTCAGCTTCCCTAGTCACAAAGTGGGATCTTAAAATATTTGAACATATAGCTCTTGAATTTATTAAACAAAATATTTCAAACCAGTAACACTGGCTGTATTAAATTTGGTAGTGATTGTATATATATACATGTGTTTATATATATATATATATATATATATATATATATGTCGTGCCGATTAGGTAAAACTTGCGATTTTGGCTTAAATAGCAACGCTCACCTTGCCATATAAGACAAGTGAAAATTTGTGTATGCAATAACTTCGCCAAAATCATTCTGAACATAACGAAAAAAATATATTTCATTGTGTTTGTTTATTATTAAATTAATGTTAACGAATCTAAAATATATTTAGTTGGGTTAGACCAAATTAAATTGCGCTTCTTGTAATAAGGTTAGGTAGGTTTTCAAAGTTTCTCTTGGTACAAAATTAAAAATTTTTACATTAACATAAATGAAAAATATATATCTTTAAACGTATAAGAGAAAATTTTAGAAAGGACTTAATTTTAGATGAGTTCTTGCTAATTGACCAGTTTTACCTAATCGGCACGACATATATATATATATATATATATATATATATATATATATATATATATATATATATATATATATATATATATATATATATGTCGTACCGAATAACTAAAACTTCCGATTTTTATTTAAATTGCAACGCACTTCTTGCCGAATAGGACAAGCCAAAATTTGTGTATGCAATAATTTCGTAAATATCATTCTCAATCTAACGAAAAAAATATGTTTCATTGTGTTTGTTTGTTATTAAATTATTGTAAACGTATATACAATATATTTAGATGGATTAGGCTAAAATAAATTGCGCTTGTTTTAATAAGGTTAGGTAAGTTTTCTAAGGCTCTTTTGGTACAAAATCATTAATTTTTATATTAACATTAATGAAAAAAATATATCTTTAAAAGTATAATAGAATATTTAAGAAAGGACTTAATTTTAAATAACTTCTTACTAATTGACCAATTTTTACCTATTCGGCACGACATGTATATGTATGTATGTCGTGCCGAATAGGTAAAATTGGTCAATTAGCAAGAACTCATTTGAAATTAAGTCCTTTCTAAAAAAAAATCTTATACCTTTAAAGATATATTTTTTCATTTACGTCAATGTAAAAATTAAAAATTTTAGACAAGAAGAACCTTAGAAAACTTACTTAACCTTATTATAACAAGCGCAATTTAATTTAGTCTAATCTAACTAAATATATTTTAGATAAGTTTATAATAATTTATTAATAAACAAACACAATGAAATATATTTTTTCAATTAGGTTCAGAATGATTTTTGTGAAATTATTGTATACACGAATTTTCGCTGCCATATTCGGCAAGAAGAACGTTGCTATTTAAGCCAAAATCGCAAATTCTAGTGTAACAGCGAACAAAATGCGCGATAAAGAAATACCAGAAAAAGTTGATAGATGGATCTATTATTTCATAACAAATAGAACACAAAAAGCAGTAGTAAACAGTAAAGTCTGAGGCGGCTACTGTGAAAAGCTCTGCACAGAACTCGATCCCATCAGGTTGCTGGTATAGCAACAGCTGTAGCATCCATCAAACAGCTGATCCTGGGAGACTGTAGTATGCACAGTATACCATAGTGGGATGCCGAACACCTCATAACTCGCACTCTTAAGCTGTCTGCCAGCTGACAGTCTGTCAGGGTTCCTCATCCTCATTTCTGACATAGACAGGGATGTAAGCCACAGTGCCGTGTCTTCCATATATCAAAGGTTATGAATCTCCTCCAGCTCCTCCGAAACCGGACGCGAGTCAAGTAAGCAGGAAGCATTTCCCCTCTGGATGGCCACGATGAGCCACTGAAACATGAAATTGGCCGCCCTCAGATTTCTGGTGGTGTCGAAGAGTCTGGGACTCAGATCTTTAAGAAAACGTGTGGCGCTTTTTTCCCATGAGCACAAGGTCTCTGATCCAACTGGGTCGAATTGATACTGTTGGCTTATGTCTCTGTACTTGCCGATCTTGTACTTCTACCTGTGATCAACAGCTCCTCCCTGCCGCCCGGTACTGTGATGGATGTAGGTTTCAGCCAGCTAGACACGCAGGTATAGTCCCATGCTAAGAGCTTGACATTCTTCCAATTATAGATGGTGATCCCATCGGGGCGGTTTGCGGGATTGTGAGTATTGTTGGCTGCTAGTGATCGAAGTTCTTTCTCAACTGGACATCCAGCCCAATATGTAGATCATATTGGTCGGCTTTCGCATCACCGCAAATACACGTATATGCCTTGTGAATTGGGGTGGCAAGGCCCTAGAGTGACGTTTGCTCACATCTTGGAGACGGGCAAGTCTCCCTGTTTGATGTTACAACCCTAAGCATGTTGGTAAGCACCTTTTCGGCGATGGGGCCATCCCAACTTGGCTGTTTGTTGGCCAGGGCTGCACTAGGTTTCGGTGCTGGAGCAGAGAGAGTCTCCCATTCGGTAATGGCACTGGCATAGCTAGGGTCCTGTATTCTTACTGAGTCACTGAGGTTGCAAGGAAGAATTTGTTTTATTAACTCGTTTGATGCTATGGAAGAGGATATGGAAGCTGCTAGGGCAATCTGGGAGGATTTGCGAACTCCCAGCCCCCCAAGCCTGACTGGATGTTAGGTTTACAACTACTGTCCATCTTCAAGGGAAAGATTCATTACACTCTCTAGCATGATCTTTAGGATTGATTCGTATTCCTTTAGTTTCGGACTGCATTGAGCATTTCAGGAAATAGGTAAGTTTTGGAGTGGACAGGCACCTGGTGAGTAGGTAGAAGGCATCATGTGTATCAATGTCTTTCATCGTGCCTTCTATCGTCCTGAGGATTAATTACGTGATTAGAAAAAATTTGAAGGACATTTCAATATATTGCTCACCAAATTATGATCTGGATGATGTATTCTAACATCTCCCTAATATTTGGCCAATAAATAATTACATTACTTGTTGTGTGAGAATAAAAAACATTGGGAGGCAAAACACACTACGTATTACAATCCACGCAATGTTCAACATGTCATCCAATCACCGCGTCCAGTATTATCTTCATTATCACCATTAATCTGACAGTTATTTAACAGATTTGGACACTTCCAGATATACAACACATTAAATCCTCCTGTCATGGTAGGTTTCTTGGCGATAATATTTTTATCGACCCCGATGACCCACTATTAATTAACATTACTAATTAGCACAACTCACACATTACGCCATTACCCGACTTCCTTCCCCCAAAAACGTTTTCGTACACATACATCTGTTCAATTAATTCAATAACACCATTTTCATAATTTAAATATTAGTTTTCCTTATAGAAATATTAGTTTTTTTTCAACATTGTGACAATTACGTTTTACTTAACGGATTACCAAAAAAATAATTATAGGGAATGTTTGTTCTTCTGTGGCTTGACATTTTCTAAAAGTCACATCAACACTACACACCTATATTACGTTATATAAACACTATTACATATATCCTTCAGTTATTACACAAATTAAAGGAAAATTATCAAAATTTTCCACAGAAACTTAGAACTGTTATACTATTGAGATGAAATTCGTATTCACGTTTAATGGAATGTGAATCAGAACCAAATTGTTACGTGAAGTCAAAATTAGTAAAAAAATATTTTGAGAAATATTAGACACGAAAATGCGTTTTAAAGAGCCTTACTTTATATTGCATAAGTAAAATCAAGTACATGGAAAACAAGGACAAAGACATCAAATAATTGTCCACAGAGCCAATATACAAAATTTTCTGAAACAAGTATTGCTTACTGTAGTTGTTTGATGTTATACAGTATAAAATATAATTTCATTCGTCACCATGAAATAGACGTTAATTTCGGCTTCAGTCAAGTTAGCGGAGATTAAAACTGAGTCTCAGATCTTCCAGAGTATAGAGAGGAAGACAACACGACGTTAAGGAACCATTCCGTCATCCTCATTCCATGGGATTCTTCTAAATGTCTTCAGCAATACCTTGATCAATACCTTGATCAATACCTGGCTCAGATGAAGGAAAAGTCGCTGCAGAGTTATGCCTGTCTTGTAACTTGGTCTGTATAGATTTATTATTCACGGTCACAAGTGACAGGGATTTTCTTCTATGCATGTTAGTCAGTTGGTTGATGACCCAAGGAATTTTAAGAAAATCCAATGTTTATCTCCACATTGGAGTATTTGCTACGAATATTTTAATCCTGATAGAAGTACAGAAAAATGTTACACGACATGATTTGCAATTTACAATGTCATTTGTAATATGTTTTAAGATTTTGTTTAACTGTTTGATTACTTTTCACCTTCTCTCCTCTAGATAAGTATATTAATGCCAGTGAGGGGCTCTTGATCTAAGGAATTGGGCCTATCCTACTCTTCCTTGGATCGAACTTGACTGAGTTTCATTTTCTAGGCGCTGATTGACCCCTATATGTTTAGCGCTTTCTTATGATTAGGGTAAAATGAAATATAATCTATACACTCCTGAAGAACTAAAAGTCACAGTACCGTGACTGGAACAATACACAGATAATCCGCACATAGGAGAGAGGAGCTTACGACGACTTTTCGGTCTGCCATGGACCATTTACAAGTCCATATCGGACCGAAACGTTGTGATAAGCTTCTCTCTTCTACGCTCATAGTCCACAAAGTCCTATTCCAATTTCATTTGTTCTAACAATGGAAACAATTGCTAACGCATTTTTCGGCAAATGATAGATGCACTAATATAATTATTACGCAGATTCACCGTTGTCTAATGTGAGGAACCTTAACATGTGCAACTTCGGTTATTCGTAACACATCCAATCGATACTCCGGTTCATTCCACGTATTAGCCAACATATCCGATGTTATTTTTCTGTTGCCTTCATTTTTTTCTATCACTGAGTGCAAGAATGAATGATGATGCCAGGGGATATAAGGGGAGTTTGGGGGCTATTTTATGGGGCTATTACGACCAGTTGATTTTCCATGAAAATTTATGTCACAATCATTGCATTGTATTATGCAGAGAATTGCATATTCATGCATTTTACCATATTTTTGGTTAAATATTTGTGAAAGAGGAAAAGGACTTTGTGGACATAGTCCCTTAGATTCTGAAGCAATTTAAAAGAAAAAGCTTTACTCAGTACAGAAAATAAGAACTGCGGAACAACTCATAATGAAAAATAAAATCTGTTTCCTAGACTATCTGCTAGACTGTTGACTCATAGAATATAGGTTGATTACCTTGTCTGTTGAGGCTTATATATCTGGCGTTGAATTTCACCATTCATTCAAGAATGACCTGCCACGGTCCTAAGAGCATAGCAGTAGTAGTAGTGAAACTGGTGTTAAAATGTAACCAAAGATTTTATAAATATCGAGATTACTTTGTAATCCCGATATCACTCTGTTAGGAAGCTTTAAAATTAACAGAGAACTTGTACTAAAATACCGTTCAACGCTCTATTCATTATAGAATTCTGCGCTCATATGAGCAAGTGTCACCCATGCAGTAAGTAAAATAATCCAGAAGAGAAAGCATTCACACAAAAACTTAGTAAAAGATTTTTAAAATCACACTAGTTTAATAATTCTAAAATCAGTTATGAAAATAATCTGAGCTACCAGGTCTCCTGGGTCTTCTGGATAACCTGGGCCTCCTGGATTGCCTGAATCTCTTGGGTCACGTGTTCTTCTGCGTCATCTGCGTCACCTTGTTCTTCTGGGTCACTTGGGTCTCCTGGGTCATCTTGTTCTTCTGGGTCACTTGGATCTCTTGTGTCCCTTGTTCTTCTGGGTTACTTGGGTCTCCTGGGTCACCTTGTTCTTCTGGGTCACTTGGGTCTCATAGGTTACCCACGTCCCTTTGGTCAACTGAGTGGCCTTGATCCCTGGGATCACCTTTTGATTCTGGATAACCTGAGCTACCTGGATCACCTGGGTCTCTTGGATCACCTTGGTTTTCTGGATCACCTGGGTCATTTGAACGACCTGTATCTTCTGGATCATCTGGGACTCCTTCATAACCTGTATCACTGTGACATCTGGACTATCTGAGTAACTTGGATCATCTGAGTCATCTGATTATCTGGGTCAGCTGAATCACCTAAGGCTCCAGGATCATCTAATCGAAGAATATCTGAATCTCGTGCACCACTTGTATATCTTGTTTTCGTAGTACATCTGGGTCAAAAGGATCACCTTAGTCTCATAGATCACCAGAATAAATCTCACGGATCACTAAGATCTGAATTACAGTGGATTTTGCGAGAGGGAACAGCAGCACTTTCTGAACCGGTAGCTTACATCTACAAGAAATAAGTGCAAACCAGCATCTGTGACATGCAGTCATTAAAAGGAAATGAAGATAATAATTTTTTTTCTTGATTATAATCAAGAAAGAAATGGAGCACTTGGAAAGAAGGGTTTAATAAACAACCACCACCACGGACTTAGAGATGGTAAATTCAGTCTCGGAAAGTTGTTAGAGAACTTTGAACAAAGTAATAGAGGCGAAGCCTGAGACAGAGGTAGGTTTAAGTGCACTGCATATTTTTGGAGTTCAAAAAGCATTGTATATAGAACCGTACAAGAGAGTAATAGTGTTTGTCTAAGACGGGGTATTAGAAACGCGAGTAAATTAAGTGCTCTTTTTGACATGGGAATCACTTTGCAGAGAAGAAAGAGTTCGATGTATCCCTCATTGTTGATGATAAGAAATTAATACTGAGAATTAAAATTAACTAGACCTAATAATAGCTAAAAATGAACCAGGATAAACTACAGGATTTACAAAATTAAAAAGCTTAAGGATGGGGAAAGAAGACTAGAAACTTAATATAGTTTCATGGAACAGAAGCCTCAAACCTCACAGTGAGATAAAGACCTGGGAATAACCATATATTAAAACACACACACGAGGTTCTGAGCTTCAGTTATATAGTAGAGTTACAAGTGGAGAGGGAAGCAGGAAGGGCAGGACGAATGAAGCCAAACTACAAGAGAGGGGACTACACAGGAATGACGAATTTCATGCACGAAGTTCAGTGGAACAGAGCACTAGCAGGGAAGTCAGTAAATGAGAAGATGGAATATGTGACAACAATGAGGAAGGAAGGTGAGGAGAGGTTTGTACACAAGAGTAACAGACATAACGAGAAGGCCAGGATGAGCCCTTGGTTCACTCAAAGGTGTAGAGAGGCCAAAACCAAGGGTGCTACAGAATGGAAGAAGTTTAGAAGGCAAGGAACCCAGGAGAATAATTAAAGCAGTTGTAGAGCCAGAAACGAATATGCACAGGTAGAAAGGGAGGCCCAACGACAATCCGAAAATGACATAGCAGCGAAAGCCAAATCTGACCTGTAGCTCTTGAACAGCCACATCAGGAGGAAAACAACAGTCAAGGACCAGGTAATCAGGCTGAGGTAGGAAGGAGGGGAAATCTCAAGAAACGACCGAGAAGTATGTGAGGAGCTCAACATGAGATTCAAAGAAGTGTTTACAGAGAAGACAGAAGGGACTCCTGAAAGACGGAGAGGAGGGTACACCATGAAGTGTTGGACACAATACATACAAACGAGGAAGAAGTGAAGATGCTGCTAAGTGAGCTAGATACCTCAAAGGCGATGGGGCCGGATAACATCTCTCCATGAGTCCTGAGAGAGGGAGCAGAGGCGCTATGCGTGCCACTGACAACAATCTTCAACACATCAATCGAAACTGGGCGACTACCTGAGATATGGAAGACGGCAAATGTAGTCCCAATGTTTAATGCTTCGTGTCTGTCTCTTTTTTTTAAACTACTGACCAGTGTCACTGACGTGTATAGTATGCAAAGTCGTGGAGAAGATTATCAGGAGAAGAGTGTGGAGCGCCTAGAAAGGAATGAGCTTAACGACAACCAGCATGGTTTCAGGGATGGGAAATCCTGTGTCACAAACCTACTGGAGTTCTATAACAGGGTGATTGCAGAAAGACAAGAGAGAGAGGGGTGGGTAGATTTCGTTTTATTGGACTGTAAGAAGGATTTCGACACAGTTCTACACAAGAGATTAGTGCATAAGTTGGAGGACCAGGCAGGTATAACAGGGAAGGCGCTGCAATGGATCAGGGAATACCTGTCGGGAAAACATCAGAGAGATATGGAACGTGACGAAGTGTCAGAGTGGGCGCCTGTGACGAGCGGGGTTCCACAGGGGTTAGTCTTAGGACCAGTGCTGTTTCTGGTATATGTGAACGACATGACGGAAGGAATAGACTCAGAAGTGTCCCTGTTTGCAGATAATGTAAAATTGATGAGAAGAATTCAATCAGACGAGGACCACACAGAACTACAAAGGGATCTGGTCAAGCTGCAGGCATGGTCCATCAACTGGCTCCTGGAGTTCAACCCCACCAAGTCCAAAGTCATGAAGATTGGGGAAGGGCAAAGAAGACCACAGACGAAGCACAGTCTAGGGGGCCAGAGACCACAAACCTCACTCAAGGAAAAGGATCTTGGGGTGAGTATAACACCGGGCACGTCTCCTGAGGCGCACATTAACCAAATAACCGCTGCAGTGTATGAGCGCCTAGCAAACCTAAGAATAGCATTCCGACATCTCAATAAGCAATCATTCAGGACACTGTACACCGTGTATGGCAGGCCTTTATTGGAGTATGTAGCACCAGTGAGGAACCCACACCTAGCCAAGCACGTACGGAAATTAGAGAAAGTGTAAAGGGGCATGTCGTACGAGGAGAGGTTAAGGGAAATCAACCGGACGATACTGGAGGACAGGAGAGATAGGGGGGATATGATAACGACATATAAAATACTGAGAGGAATTGACAAGGTGGACAGAAACAAGAGATGGGACACAACAAGGGGTCACAATTGAAAGTTGAAGACTCAGATGAATAACAGGGATGTTAGGAAGTATTTCTTCAGTCACAGAGTTGTCAGGAAGTGGAATAGTCTGGGAAGTGATGTAGTGGAAGCAGGATTCATACATAACTTTTAAGAAGAGGTATGATAAAGCTCATGGAGCAGGAAGAGTGACATAGTAGCGACCAGTGAAGAGGCGGGGCCAGGAGCTTTGACTCGACCCCTGCAACTACAACTAGGTGAGTACTAGGTTAGTACACACAGGATAACCCAGACTCAGGAGGAGGAACAAATACAACCTAACCCACAACCCACACTCTGTACCCTCTGCCCCTACCTCCTCAACACAAACTCCACTTTCACAGCAACCCACCATACTTCCTCGCCGGGTCTCACACTTCCCCAATCCCAACATACCCCGCAGACCACAGTTTTAGAATAGAAGTTGAAGGTTTTGTATACGAATGTTGATGGAATAACAAATAAATGTGAGGAGTGGCATGAAAGAATCAAGGAGACGTCCCCAGACATCATAGCACTCACAGAAACGAAACTTATCGGGATGATAACAGACACAGTCTTTCCACCCGGATATCAGATTCTGAGGAAAGATAGAGGGAGCAGAGGGGGAGGAGGAGTTGCATTGCTCATTAAAGTCTGGAGCAAATTTGAGGAAATGGAAGGAATGGACAGAATGGGCGAAAGGGACTACATAGTAGGAACAATTCAGTCTGAGGGACCTAAGATAAGATATAATTTTCTTCGGATTTTTAACCCCGGAGGGTTAGCCACCCTGGATTACCCAAGAAAGTCAGTGCGTCATCGAGGACTGTGTCTTATTTCCATTGGTGTTCTCAATCTTGTCCCCCAGGATGCGACCCACACCAGTCTACTAACACCCAGGTACCTATTTGCTGCTAGGTGAACATGACAACAGGTGTAAGGAAACATGTCGAAATGTTTCCACCCCGCCAGGAATCGAACCCGGGCCCTCCGTGTGTGAAGTGAGAGCTTTAGCCACCAGAACTGCAGAAAGCCTAGAGAAGAATATGAAGAGAGCAACAGAGAAATAGTGGAAACACTAGCTGAGGTGGCCAGAAGAGCTCACATTGGAAGAGCGAAGTTAATAGTTTTGGGTGATTTTAATCACAAGGAGATTGACTGGGAAAACCTGGAGCCACATGGGGGTCCCAAAACATGAAGAGCCAAAATGTTGGATGTGGTACTGGAAAACCTCATGCATCAACATGTTAGGGACACTACCAGAGAGAATGGTGAGGAAGAACCAGCAATACTGGACCTTGTATTCATCTTGAGTAGTTCAGACATTCAGTACACCACATTCAAAAGACCTCTCGGAGCTAGTGACCATAGAGTTCTGAGCTTTGAATACACAGTGGAGTTACAAGTGGAGAGGGTAACAGGAGTAGGATGGAAAAAGCCAAACTACAAAAGGGAGGACTTCACAGGCATGAGGACCTTCCTGCAAGAGGTACAGTGGGAAAGAGAATTGGTAGGAAAATCAGTAAACGAAATGATGGACTACGTGACAACAAAATGCAAGGAGCCTGAGGAAAGATTTGTTCCCAAGGGAAAGAGAAATATTGGAAAGACCAGAACGAGCCCTTGGTTCACCAAGGCAAAAACTAAGTGTGCTCAAGAATGGGAGAAGTACAGAAGACAAAGGACCCAGAAAAATAAAGAGATTAGTCGAAGAGCCAGAAACGAATATGCACAGATAAGGAGGGAGGCCAAGCGACAGTACGAAAATGTCATAGCATCGTAAGTAAAGTCTGAGCTGAAACTGTTGTATAGCCACATCAGGAGAAAAACAACAGTCAAGGATCAGGTAATCAGGCTGAGGAAGGAAGGTGGGGAGTTCACAAGAAACGACCAAGAAGTGTGTGAGGAGCTCAACATGAGATTTAAAAAAGTATTCACAGTAGAGACAGGAAGGACTCCAGGAAGATGGAATAGAGGGATACACCAACAAGTGTTGGATGAAATACTCACAACCGAGGAGGGGAAGAAGCTGTTATTTGAACTTGATACATCAAAGGCAGTGGGACCGGACATTTCTTCGTGGGTCTTTAGAGAGGGATCAGAGACGCTGTGTGTGCCACTAACAAAAATCTAGAACATATCCATTGAAACTGGGCAACTACCTGAGGTGTGGAAGGGAGCAAATGTAGTCCAAATTTTTAAGAAAGCAGAGAGAAACGAGACATTAAACTACAGACAGGTGTCACTGACGTGTGTAGTATGCAAAATCATGGAGAAGATTATTAGGAAAGAGGTTGAAGCACCTAAACGACAACCAGCATGGTTTCAGGGAAGGAAAATCCTGTGTCACAAACCTACTAGAGTTTTAAGACAAGGTAACAGAAGTAAGACACGAGAGAAAGGGGTGGATAGATTGCATCTTCTTGGATTGCAAGAAGGCCTTTGACACAGTTCCTCACAAGAAGTTAGTGCAAGAGCTAGAGGATCAGGCACACATAACAGGAAAGGCACTGCAGTGGATCAGAGAATACCTGACAGGGAGGCAATAACGAGTCAAAATACGTGACGAGGTGTGCGAGTGGGTGCCTGTGATGAGCGGGGTTCCACAGGGGTCACTCTTAGGACCAGTGCTGTTTTTGGTATATGTGAATGACATGACGGAAGGGATAGATTTAGAAGTGTCCCTGTTTGCAGATGATGTGAAGTTAATGAGGGGAATTAAATCGTATAAAGATCAGGCAGGAATACTAAGAGACCTGGACAGGCTGGAAGCCTCGTCCAGCAACTGGCTCCTCGAATTTAACCCCACTAAATGCAAAGTTATGAAGATCGGGGAAGGGCAAAGAAGACCGCAGAGTGTAGGCTAGGTGACCAAAGGCTGCAAACCTCACTCAAGGAAAAGGATCTTTGGGTGAGTATAATACCGAGCACATCTCCTGAGGCGCACATCAACCACATAACTGCTGCAGCATATGGGCACCTGGCAAACCTATGAATAGCGTTCTGATATCTCAGCAAGGAATCGTTCAAGACTGTACACCGCGTACATCACGCCAATATTGGAGTATGCAGCACCAGTTTGGAACCCACACCTGGTAAAGCAAGTCAAGGAATTAGAGAAAGTGCAAAGGTTTGCAACAAGGCTAGTCCCAAAGCTAAGGGGAATGTCCTACGAAGAAAGGTTAAGGGAAATCGGCCTGTCGACACTGGAGGACAGTAGGGGTAGGGGAGACATGATAACGACATATAAAATGGTGCGAGGAATTGAAAAGGTGGACAAAGGCAGGATGTTCCAGGGATGGGACAAAAAAAACAAGGGATCACAATTAGAAGTTTAAGACTCAGATGTGTCAAAGGGATGTTAGGAAGTATTTCTTCAGTCATAAAGTTGTCAGAAATTGAACTAATCTGGAAAGTAACGTAGTGGAGGCAGGAACCATTCATAGTTTTAAGACGAGGTATGATAAAGCTCATGGAGCATGAATAGAGTGACCAAGTAGTGATCAGTGAAGAAGCGGGGCTAGGAGCTGTGACTCGACTCCTGCAACCACAACTAGGTGAGTACACATTCACTAACACACACACACACACAAGGCACTGCAATGAATCAGAGAATACCTGACGGGAAAACATCAATGAGTCATGGTACGTGACGAGGTGTCAGAGGTGGCGCCTGTGACGAACGAGGTTCCTCAGGGGTCAGTCCTAGGAACGGTGCTGTTTTTGGTATATGACTTGACGGAAGGGATAGACTCAGAAGTGTCCCTGTTTGCAGGACTACAGTTTCTGGACAGGCTACAGACTTGTCCAGAAACTGGCTCCTGGAGTTCAACCCCACCAAGTGCAAAGTCATGAAGATTGGGGAAGGGCAAAGAAGACGCCACAGACAGAGTAGTTTAGGTGGCCAGAGACTACATACCTCACTCAAGGAAAAGGATCTTATATGTGAGTATAATATCAAGCACATCTCCTGAGGGGCACATCAACCAAATAACTGCTGCAGCATATAGGCGCCTAAGCAACCTAAGAATAACATTGCGACATCTCAGTAAGGAATCGTCCAAGACTCTGTACACCGTGTACGTCAGGCCAATATTGGAGTATGTAGAACCAGTTTGGAACCCACACCTGGCCAAGCACTTCAGGAAATTTAAGAAAGTGCAAAGGTTTGTAACGAGAGTAGTCCCGGAGCATGTCCTACGAGGAGAGGTTAAGGGAAATCGACCTGACGACACTGGAGGACAGGAGATATAGGAGATGATATGATAACAAGGTGGAATCGACAAGGTTGACAGACACAGGATGTTCCAGAGATGGGACACAGCAACAAGAGATCACAGTTGAAAGTTGAAGACTCAAATGAATTACAGGGATGTTAGGAAGTATTTCTTCAGTCACAGAGTTGTCAGGAAGTGGAATAGTATGTGAAGTGATGTAGTGGAGGCAGGATCCATACATAGCTTTAAGAAGACGTATGATAAAGCTCATGGAGCAGGAAGAGTGACCTAGTAGCGGCAAGTGAAGAGGTTGGACCAGGAGCTGTGACTCGACCCCTGCAACCACAACTAAGTGAGTACAACACACACACACACACACATGAGAGAAGCCAAATTTCCAAAAAGGGGACTACACAGGTATGAGGCAATTCCTGCATGAGTTGCAGTGGGAAAGAGAACTAGAGGAAAAGACAGTAAATGAAATGATGGAACAAGTGACCACAAAATGCAGGGAGGCAGAGGAGAAGTTCATACCAAGGAGCAACAGAAACAATGGGAAAACTAGAGTGAGCCCATGGTTTACCTGGAGGTGTAAAGAGGCTAAAGCCAAGTGTGTAAAAGCATTGAAAAAGTATAGAAGAGAAAGGACTCAAGAAAAGCACTCAAACCGAAGAACCAGAAGCGAATGTGCGTGGATAAGGAGAAAGGGCAAGAGGAACAGCATCAAAAGGCAAGTCTGGCCCAAAGTTGTTATACAGCCACATCAGGACCAGGACCAGGTAATCAAGCCTGAGGAAGGAACGAGGGGGCTTATAAAGAGTGACCAGGAAATATGTGAAGAACTTATCACAAAATTTAGAGAAGTATTCACAGTGGAGACAGAAATGCTTCCAACAGAGGCGGTAGGGTACACAAGCAAGTGTTGGACACACTGCATATAGCAAGTGTTGGACACACTGCATATAACTAAGGAGGAGGTGTGGGAACCCTGTCATATGTGGTATTTTGCCAAGGAGAGGAGTTGGAAATGAATGGTTGTCCAGGGCAATTGGTGTCAATTGCTGGCTGGACAAATACTGTAAGGAAAATGCAGTAACATTCATTGACAACTGGGACCTCTTCTATGGCAGAAATGACATGTATGCCAGGGATGGGGTTCACTTATCTAGGTCTGGGGTGGGGGCACTGGCAACTGCAGTGGAGGGAGCTGTTAGGGCTTTAAACTAGAAAAAGTTAGTGGTATGGGTTATGGGGGGAAAACAGTGAAGTCCCAGTGTAGTAATGTTATAAATTCTAGGGGAACTAGTAATAGGCAGAATAAGGTGGATATTGGAAAGCCAGTGGCACTAGGTGACAAGGACAGTAAAAGGTATAAGGGAAAACAGAAATGAGCAGGAAGGGTAAAGAGAAAGGAGGGTCTTTAAGTGTATATTACACCAATAGTCGTAGTGCTAGGAATAAGATGGACGAGTTGAGAGTAGTTGCAAGTACAGGTAATATTGATGTTTTTGCAATAACTGAAACATGGTTTAATATGAAAAATCGGGACTTGCCTGCCGAATGTCACATTCAGGGTTTAAATTGTTACAAGTAGACAGAAGTATCGGGAAGGGGGGTGGGGTGGCACTCTATGTCCGTGATCATTTAAATTGTTGTATAAAAATGGGTATAAAGTCTGAATTAACACATACAGAGTCTGTCTGGATAGAATTTTCAGAGGGGCATGAAAAATTGATTTTAGGTGTGATATACCGTCCCCCAAACTTAGATAGGGACCAAGGGAGATTACTATGGGAGGAAATTGTTAAGGCCACAATGCACGATAACGTAGTTATTCTGGGTGACTTCAACTTTAGTCAAATTGATTGGAATTTTTTGACTGGGAATTTAGAATCTAACGATTTCTTAGAAGTAGTTCAAGATTGTTTTTTGAAGCAGTTTGTGACAGAACCTACAAGGGAAAATAATCTGCTTGACTTAGTTCTGGCAAACAAGGAAACCCTTGTTAATAATTTAGAAATTACAGAGGAACTCGGCGCAAGCGACCACAAATCAATTACCTTTGGCATTGAATGGAAGTTTCATAGTAGGAATAACTCAGTAACGGTCCCAGATTTTCGCTTAGCAGATTACAATGGACTTAGAGAACACTTATCATCTGTGGACTGGGGTAATGAAGAGAGCTATCAATATGACAGTTTTCTGAACACTATACATGCTGCCCAAAGAACATTTATCCCATATAAAGAAATTAGATCAATAGAAATGACCCAAAATGGATGAATAATAGGCTCAAATATCTTTTAGGGCAGAAGAAAGTAATTTATAGGCGTATCAAAAGAGGGTGAGGGTCATCTTACGAATCAGTATATTGACATTAAGAGGGACGTTAAAAAGGGGATAAGAAAAGCTAAGGGACTACGAAATTAAAGTTGCTAGGGATTCGAAACTAACCCAAA